>PVKP010020185.1:0-41169 GCA_004027715.1 Plecturocebus donacophilus | reverse complement strand
CTTCGCGAAGTTCTCTTGTTGTGTTTTTCAGCTCCATCAATTCACTTATATTCTTCTCTAAGTTGTCCATTCTCGTTAACATTTCGTTAAATCTTCTTTCAAGGTTCTTAGTTTCTTTGCATTGGGTTAGAACATGTTCTTTTAGCTCACAAAAGTTTCTTATTATCCACCTTCTGAAGCCTGATTCTGTGAATTCATCACACTCATCCTCCGTCAAGCCTTGTTCTCTTGTTGAAGGGGAGCTGCGATCCCCTGTAGGAGGAGAGGCATTCTGATTTTGGGTGTTCTCAGCCTTTTTGCACTGGTTTCTTCCCATTTTTGTGGATTTATCCACCTGTCGTCTTTGTAATTGCCGACTTTCAGATTGGGTCTCTGAGTGGACGTCTGGCTTGTTGGTGATGAAGTTTTTTCTGTTTCTTAGTTTTCCTTCAGGGGGCGCTCCTTCCCCACAGAGCTGGGCCTTCCCAGGTTCAACTGTGCTCGCTCTCTCCTCAGCGCTTCCAATTGCTGTTCTCCTTGTGGGGATGGGACCAGCGGAGCCTTTGGGCATCCAGTCCGGTACACTCCGCACTGAGAAGCGCCGCGCCGGCCAAAAGAGTCACGCTGGCGACCCAGGTGGCTCCTTCGCCTGGAATCTCCCAGTCTGTGGGCATCAAAAATTCGTCTGCAATTGCGGCATCCACTCACTCTCTGCGCTTTCACTGGGAGCTACAATCCTGAGCTGCTGCTACGTGGCCATCTTGGATCTCTCTCTGCCCGGTGATGAAATTTTTTTCTGTTTCTTAGTTTTCCTTTGGCGGACGCCCGTTCCCCACAGAACCGGACCTTCCTGGGTTTGCTGTGCTTGCTATGAAACTCTCAGTCCTCAGCGCTTCCAATTGCTGTTTTCCTTGTGGGGATGGGACCAGCCGAGCCCGTCCGTCCCGTATACTCCGCACTGGGAAGCACCGCGCTGGGGCGCCGGCAAAACAGCCGCGCCGGCCAAAAGAGTCGCGCTGGCGACTCGTGTGTCTCCTCTGCCGGGAATCTCCCGGTCTGTGGGCAACAAAAATGCGTCGGAAAGTGCGGCGTCCACTCGTTCTCTGCGCTTTCACTGGGAGCTACATTCCTGAGCTGTTGCTAATCGGCCATCTTGGATCTCTCTCCCCTAGAGACCGCTTTTGTGTTTTTAGTAGGAATGGGGTTTTACCATGTTGGCCAGACTGGTCTTGGACTCCTGATCTCAAGTAACTCGCCCACCGTGGCCTCCCAAAGTGCTGAGATTACAGGTGTGAGTGACTGCACTTGGCTTGGAAGAAGTTCTTAAATTCATTTCTTTTAAATCAAGGTTTGAACCTTAAGGTGTAATGCTTCCTAACTTTTATCATAATAATGACAGATGTGAAAAATGGTATTTGGATGGGATACAGAGGCAACTGAAAAGGTTGCTCAGGCTCTGCTTGTGTGTCTGCCTTGAGGACCAAGGAAAATCCGTCTTTCTGCACTGTAATCTGCTGACCTAACAATTAAAAACCCTACCTTAATGAGCAGAGTGCAAACATGCTAACTTTTATTTTGTATTTGTGTATACTTTTTCTTAAGAGTTGTGACTTTTGTTAGATTCTCAAAAGGGTCCTTGAGGCAAACAAAGGATACTAATGATGTTTTAAATTGTGGAACTAAACCGAATGTATGAGATAACTTATTTTTTGCTTTTGGTTTAAATTTTTCCTTTTGATTACAAAGTTATACATATGTTAGTTACATAAAATTCAAACATTATAGGTAAAATTAACAGAGAAAGTAAAAGTATACCATATCATACTCTGTTAATTTCTACAAAGTTTGGTATATATTTCTGAAAATCTTCTTCTTCTTATATATATTAACATTTCTTTCCCCTTCTCCAATATTATATTTATAGAAGTGATTAATTGTACTGCTATACAATTCATTTCTCACTTAATTTATCTTAGATATAATTATACCTTAGTGCTTTTTGGTCTACCTCATTTTTAAAAAAATTATTTTGTGGATCTGCCATAGTTTGGTTTCTTTTCTTCTATGATTAAATGCATGCATTTTTAAACTTTTTAATATTATAAATGGTGGTATAATGAACATCTTTGTAAGTATATTTAGGAGTATTTCTGTATAATAAATTTGTGGAAATAAAAAGGGTAAGCTAGTGTTACGAACTTTCAAAATTTTGATAGTTATAGTCAAGTGTCACCAAAAACTCTACCTGTTACTCTTCCACGTGTGCAACAAAAATTTCCGAACATGCTTTCAGTGAATTAGTAAAGTTAATTTTTCCTGATCTGCAAGATGAAAAATTGTTTTTACATTATGAAAATTTCGAAACATATGCAAAGGTAAGTACAACAGGGCATTGAATCTTCCTGTGATCACGCAGACTCAACATTTTTAAAGATTTCAGCCACATTTGCTTCAACTGTTCTTTTTTCCCTTTTGCTGAAGTATTTGAAAGCAACTCCCCCAGATCATGTCATTTCACCCTCACATGCTTCAGTATTCGTCTTTAAAGATTAGGGTTTTTTTTTCTTTTAAAGATTTTTAGTTTTTTAGTATAGGAAATTTAAAACATATAAAAGCAGTCAGCACAATGAACTTAACTAGTATGGTCTTTTGTTAGGAAAAAAAATCCTTGGTATCATTTTTGACTGAAAGACAAATTTAACATTCTTTAAATGAATTCCTTAAACATCAGAAGGGAGTACTTTATTGACTTTGATATTGATCCATATTCTGTTTAATGAACATAACATAATGAAACCTCATGTATCTCTTAGTTTCAACAAGTAGCAATTCAGAGCTGCTCTTGGTATACTCCCATCTACTTCCCTTTATCTCACCAGATTATTTTGAAGCCAGTCCCATATATTAGAACATTTCATCTGTAAATCCCTGTCTCTGTCTAAAAGACAGGGAATTTACTTTTTAAAATTTTTATTTAAGACAAGAGTCTCACTCTGTCATCCATGCTGGAGTGCAGTGATGCACTATCTTGGCTCACTGCAATCTCCACCTCCTGAGTTCAAGTGATTCTCGTATCTCAGCCTCCTGAGTAACTGTGATTACAGGTGCACACCCCCATGCCCCACTAAGTTTTGTGTTTTTAGTAGAAACAGGGCTTTGTCATGTTGGCCAGGCTGGTCTTGAACTCCTGACAAGTGATCTGCCTGCCTTGGCCTCCCAAAGTACTGAGATTATAGGTGTGAGCCACTACACCTGGCCAGGAATTCACTTTTTAGTGATAATCACATTGCTGTTACTGTCACATCCACATAAAATAATTCCTATATCATCAAATAACCATGAACATTTTCTTATATAACCACATCATTATCACACTAGTAAAATCAACTGTAATGAAATAGTACCCAGTTTATTATCAGCTTTCCTCAGAAAGAAATTTCCTTTTCGAAAGGATAAAAAGTACTTTTCAAAAATTCCTTTCAGAGTTGATTAGAACTAGTTTACATATTGAATGTGCTTATTGGTTCTCTCAAACCTCCTTTAATGTAGAGTAGCCCTTTATTCCCCTTTGTCACTGACAGATTACAGAAACTGGGTCAGTTGTCTTGTATAATCTCTCACATTCTACATTTGTCTATTTGCTTTTTTGTGGTCTCATTTAACGTGTTCCTTTATCTCCCATACTTCTTGTAAATGGAGGTTAGCTCTGGAGACATGGTGTCATTCAAGTTCAATTTGTTTGATAAAAACATTTCATAAATTGTGTTGTGTGCTTCACTCACATCATAGTTTCTGGTTTTTTTTTTTTTAAACTTCTAGTGATACTAAGATTGATAGGATTTTTTTTTTTTTTTTGAGACAGAGTCTCACTCTGTCACCCGGGCTGGAGTGCAGTGGCATGATCTCAGCCCACTGCAACCTCTGCCTTCTGGGTTTAAGCGATTCTCCTGCCTCAGCCTTCTGAGTAGCTAGGACTACAGGTATATACTACGATACCTGGTTAATTTTTTGTATTTTTTTAGTAGAGATGAGGTTTCACCATGTAAGCCAGGCTGGTCTCAAACTCCTGACCTCAAGCAATCTGCCCACCTCAGCCTCCCAAAGTGCTGGGATTAAGGCCTGAGCCACTGCACCTGGCAGATTGATAAGGATGTTATAGTCACATCTTTTTTTTATATAACCACAATATTATTATCACACCTAATAAAATTAACTGTAATGAACCAAAGAACTGTAATGGACTGTAAATAACTGTAATGAAAACCTCTCAAGCTTTCCTCTAATGGCTCCATTGCATGGGTCAGTTATTTCACTAGATATCACAAAATGATTTCTCCAGTTATTCATTTTTTGTTTTAATAAAATTCATTGCTTTGATTATTCGAGAAAACTGGAGCATCTTTCCATTTGTTTATTGGCTATTTGGTACTTGTATTATGAATTGTTCATGACCTTGCTTGATTTTTCTATTGAGTTGTTTTATTTTTTTTATCCATTTTTGAGAGTTTGTAATCATAGATGTTAAACTTTTATCTCTTTTACATATTGTAAATATTTTTTCCAGTTTGTTATTGTCTTCTATGTAGAAGCTTTTGATTTGCATAGTCAGGTTTTTTTTCTTACTTTTGTGGCTTTTGGTTTTAAGTCTTAACTTAGGCTTTTTATATTCTCAGATAACACAGGAAAATAGTTAATTTTCTTCCAGGCTCCCCTTCTTACATTTGATTTTTAATGTATATGGAATATATTTTGTATATAGTATAAGATAGGAATCAAATTTGCTTCCTACACTTAAATAATAACAAATTTTCTCGTAAAATAGTTTATTAAGTCTCCTCCCCATCATATTGAATTGAGATGTCACATGTATCACAAATTTATATATATATTTTCTGGACTTTATTGTTCATTTTAAATTATTTAAATTTTTTTTGGTAGACTGTGTCTTTGTGTGTCACCTAGTCTGGATTTGAATTCCTGGCCTCAAGTGATCCTTCAGCCTCGGCCTCCCAGTGTCCTGGGATTACAGGCATGAGCCACCATGCCCAGGCCATTGTGGTCCATTGATATTAGCACATTACCAGATAATTTTAATTAAAATAGTTTTATATTATGCTTTAAGGTCCAGTTCATTATCATTAATCTTTTATTTTCAGGCTTTTAATAGTATTTTTCACACATTTGCTCTTCCGTTTGAACTTTAGAATTAGTTTGTGATTAATTCCATTGGTATGTAAATCTAATGGCATTAAGTTTGGGGGAAATTGTCTTTTGTTATTATTATTTTTTCAAGACAGAGTCTCACTCTGTTACCCAGTCTGGAGTGCAATGGTGTGATCTCGGCTCACTGCAACCTCCACCTTCTGAGTTCAAACGATTCTCCTGCCTCAACCTCCCAAGTAGCTGGGAGTACAGGCGTATGCCACTACAGCCGGCTAATTTTTGTATTTTTGGTAGAGATGGGGTTTTGCCACATTGGCCAGGCTGGTCTCGAACTCCTGACCTCAGATGATCCACCAGCCTCAGCTTCACAAAATGCTGGGATTACAGGCGTAAGCCACTGCACCTGGCCGAATCTGTCTTTAAAAAAAACGTAAAATTGATTTTTCCATTTAGGAATGTAGTTTTTCTCTATTTATTCAGATCTTTTGTATTTTACAGCTTAGATTCTCTTCCCTTCTACTTATTTCTAGGCATTTTACATGTTTAATGTGGTAATTATGTGTTTGGTCACAGAATAACTTACTTGTGATTATTTGGATGTTGACTATAGAACAGTTTTCTTCAGGGTGGGGCACGGTGGCTCACGCCTGTAATCCCAGCACTTTGGGAGATCAAGGCTCGAGGATCGCTTGAGGCCAAGAATTCAACATCAGCCTTGGCAATGTAGCAAGATCCTGTCTCTACAAAAAGTAAAAATAAAAAAGCCAGGCATAGTAGCATGTGCCTGAGGCTGAGGTGGGAGGATTGCTTGAGCTCAGGACTTCCAGAATGCATGTGGGTGACAAAGAAAGACCCTGTCTCTAAGGAAAAAAAAAAAAGAATAGTTCACCTCGTTTTTGCTCAAGCATGCCAGTCATACTTGAAAATGAATATAGGCCTGGCGCAGTGGCTCATGCCTGTAATCCCAGCACTTCGAGGGGCTGAGGCAGGTAGATCACCTGAGGTCAGGAGTTTGAGACCATCCTGGCTAACTAACATTGTGAAGCCGCATCTCTACTTAAAAATTAAAAAAATTAGCTGGCATAGTGGTGCACACCTATAGTCCCAGCTACTTGGGAGGCTGAAGGAGGGGAGAATCGCTTGAACCTGGGAGGCAAAGTTTGCAGTGAACTAAGATCCTGCCACTGCACTCCAGCCTGGGCAATAGGCCAAGACTCTTTCTCCAAAAAAAAAAAAAGAAAAGAAAAAAAAGTGAATATAAACAAGATTAGAAGGAATGAATACACTTAAGTGTATACCCTTTTAAAATAAACTTCAGGTTTTTATGCCACTTACCTATTCATTAATGCAATAAGTTAGAAATTGTGAGGAAAAATGTAAATTCTTTGGAAGTGATCAATAATGTACTTAATGGTTTAAAAGAGTAGAAGTCATAAAGAGGTACCTGAAAGTAATAAATGACAGTTAACAAATGTGCCCTGTAATGAGGTTTTTCTTTTTGTATTCTATTTGGAATTTGACTATTAAGTTTATGGTCTTTTCTTGGGAAAAATCTACCTGAGTGCCTTTTTTTATATAAAGACTGATTAAAATTATATTCTTTTAACTTGGTAACTTAAAAATCATAAAGGAGGATTATATTGGCCTGTATTCTATTTATCAGTATTGTAAACAGAAATAATATGTTTTTGGCTGATTAGACATTACTATTAATTTTTTTCTTTTTCATATTACAGGTTTTGCAAAAGGCATCAAATTAAATCAGATTCAAATATTCCCTGTGTCCCTAAAGACTTACTGATGATGTCTGAATTTGTTCTTCCAAGATTTATTTTTTGTCTTATTCAGTACTTAAGAGAAGGCTATAATGAACCAGGTATGTTTTAATATACTTCTTGTTAGTACTCTTTTTAAATTCTAAATTTACAAAGTTTTAGCATTAATAATGAGGTGAAATTTTTTCAGGTATCTTTTTTTGCTTAATATTTAAAAAGAGGTGACTATAAAATACAGACTGAATAGAAACATGCTAAAAATAAATTATATAACCTTATAGATATGTTGTAGTAGATGTAGTTTGGTGCTTTCTGCTTCTGGGGTCATAAACGTTTTTGGTCAAACTTACTTGATTTTGCAGATGAGGAAGTAACCATTTTGTGGGGTTAAAGTGACTTTATTTGCAATATTAGGATGAAGCAGAATTGAGAACTCCTGGAAATGTTTGGATTTAACTTAGATTTTAGAAGATAAAATGCTTTATCAACTTTTTTTTAAGGGGTCTGTATTATATTTTTATTCTCCATATATATTATATAATAATTACGCTAGGGTCAAATTGCTCACTTTCAGATTACTGGTAGAGTATATGTGTGTGTAATCATCATGTTAGTATTTAAAAGAGAATTAAATTACAGATGTTCTTCCTACCTTTTAAGATTTAATAACAATCTTGATTAATATACTTTATTTAGTTAAATATTTGGATTTAGGTATCTGTTAAAGATCTCAGTCTGACGTGAATTACAGATATTCATTAGTACTATGAATTAAATTTATTAACTTTTTATGTCTTTTACCTGTCTAATGATACCTGCATTCCTATTCTGTAAGAGACTACATTTTGTATTAATTTTAGAGGTTTAAAATTATTTAGTACATATAACTTTGTATTCATTTTGAAACTGTGGCACACATTTTCATCTTCTGTCACTATCCTTTAAGGTATAGAGGAATGTTATATAATGTCCTCATTTCTTAAACTATCTTGTTACTTTTATTGTGAGGAAACCGTTAAACTTCCTTATTTGTACATTTTAAGCAAAAACATACAATCCTTTGTTAAGTACTTCTACTTAACAGAGTATATATCTTAAAATATAGAAAAATAAGCTGGGCATGGTGGTTCATACCTGTAATATCGGCACTTTGAGGGGCTGCGGCAGGAGGATTGCTTGAAGCCAGGAGTTTAAGACCAGCTGGGCAACATAGAGATCCTGTCTTTACCAACATTTTTATACTTGATCTTGGCCAAAAGGCCGAGAAGCGATTACAAACACTTTTAAAGGTTAGCTGGGTGTGGTGGTAGCATGTGTCTGTAGTCCTAGCTACTGGGGAGGCTGAGGTAGGAGGACTCCTTGAGCTCAGAAGTTCAAGGCCGCCGTGAGCTATGATTACGTCACTGCATTCCAGTCTGGGTGACAGAATGAGACCTTGTGTCAAAAAAAAAAGCGAATATATAGAGAAAAATATTATTTTGATTTGGTTCCAGATTACTGTCTCTTTGAAATTAAGGAACCAGTTACTAGCTGGGTTATTGAAATTGCCTTCTGCATTATTTCTCACATACTAGTTAGCAGACCTTTTTGGAAATTTACGTTTTGTATTACAGGTGTTTTGTTTTAAAAACAGAAATTATTTATTATGAGAACCTTAAAGCTTATCATTAGTTTAATCAAAGGATACTTCACACTAAAGTGTATTTTATATATATATATATGTATTTGAGATGGAGTTTTGCTCTTGTTGCCCAGGCTGGAGTGCAGTCGCGCAATCTCAGCTCACTGCAACCTCCGCCTCCCGGGTTCAGGTGATTCTCCTGCCTCAGCCTCCTGAGTAGTTAGAATTACAGGCATCCACCACCACTCCTGGCTAATTTTTGGTATTTTTAGTAGAGATGGGATTTCACCATGTTGGCCAAGCTGGTCTCAAACTCCTGACCTCAGTTGATCCACCCACGTTGGCTTCCCAGAGTGCTGGGATTACAGGCATGAACCACTATGCCCGGCCTGTATATTTTTGTTGTTATTGTGGTTGACATTACAGTTATAAAAGGTAGACAGCATAAGTACATAGCTTTATAATTATGTTACGATCTGAAAACATGAAGGAAAGAATGGAAACAGTTTTTATCTAAAGATGAATTGCATGAATGTAGGTTCATGAAAGTTTCTTCCTTATATTATTACTTCTGCTCAGCATTAATTGCTGTCTGTGCAAAAAAAAAAAAAATTCTTCATTTTTATGTAGAGATTACCATTTAAAATCAAAGGGCTTACAATAACCTAATCCAAGGCAATGAAAGCTCTGATATCTTTTGGTTTCCCAATTTCTTTCAATTCTGTTTCTCATTCACCCTATAATCCTTAAATCTGTGTTAGAGCTTGTGTCAGAGCCCCTCGAAAACCAAGAGCAAACATTAATTAAACATCTACTATGTTACTGTATAAGTCACTGAGGAAAATGTAAAGTTGAATAATAAATAACATTAGCTTTACACTGAGAAAGTAGGGTTTGAGATTCTGAATAAATGTTGAATGAAATGGACATCCGCTTTCCTGGACACACAGGTTCTGCATCACCTCTTTTATAGGTGTGGTTTTGTTCGTTTGTTTGTTTTTGTTTTAAAAGCAATTATGGTTAAGCTATAAATCTCTTTATTCATTTCCTTCCTTTTAGACTTTGGCTTCTGTAAAACATCTCTATTTTTTTCATCTTTAATACTCTTTTTTAGTTGTTGTCCAAGCTGCTTTTCTTTCGCTCCAGCTCTATTTGCCTGTTTTTTTTTTAAAGTTTTTAGTTTTTAATAATATTATTCAAGTTTATGAAGAGTTATCTTTTAGTTGCTTTGCCTTTCAGCTAACATGAATCTGTGTTTTTGGAATATTATAGGGGATGGGTTAATTTTATTTTTATTTATTTTTTGAGACGGAGTCTCGCTCTGTCGCCAGGCTGTAGTACAGCGGGGCGATCTCAGCTCATTGCAATCTCTGCCTCCTGAGTTCAAGTGATTTTCCTGCCTCAGCCTCCCAAGTAGCTGCGACTACAGGCGTGCACCACAACGCCTGGCTAATTTTTGTATTTTTAATAGAGATGGGGTTTCACCATGTTGGCCAGGATTGTCTTGAACTCCTGACCTTGTGACCCACCTGCCCCGGCCTCCCAAAGTGCTGGGATTATCCACTGCGCCCGGCAGGTTATTTGTTATACAAGTTTAAATTTGACATAATTTTGTCCTAATATTCTTATACTACTCTGAATATATTTGAATTCTGTCTTGTTTTATTCTAGGATGTGATCTAAACTTTTTCTTAAATATTATCTTTTTCTGAAACGATCTTATGGTAACATTTATATATGTGGAAGTATAGGGCCCACAGATCAAATGCTGCTTTTTGTTTGTTTGTTCGTTTTGTTTTGAGACAAGTTATCACTCTGTCACCCAGGATGGAATACAGTGGCATAATCTCGGTTCACTGCAACCTTCACGTCTAGGCTTAAGCCATTCTCCCGCCTCAGACTCCTGAGTAGTTGGGACTACAGGTGCACACCACCACATCTGGCTAATTTTTTGTATTCAAATGCGTCTTATACAAATTAAGTGCTTTATACCTTAGGAATTCATTTCTGTTTTTCCATCTCCTTTTCCAAAGGACTGAATTCCTGAGCAAGTCTACCCTTGCTTGGGTAGGTGCTGGGCAGATACCAATTTTCTAAACAGAGTTCTTGTATTGACTTTTTTGATTATAAAATACTATAAGCCCCTGTAATTTTGAAAGAATAAATACTGTTATTTTTAGTAAGATAGTTTAAAGAAAATCATCCTTATTTGATTTTTTTTTCTTTTTTTCTTTTAGCAACTGATGGACCATCAGAAAAGGACCTTAACAAAGTCCTTCAGCTTTTGGAACCTCAAATTTCCTTTTTAGAAGACCTAACTAAAATGGGAGGAGCAATGCGGTCCGTTCTTACTCAGGTTTTGACAAACCAGCAAAACTACAAAGATCTGACTTCTGGTAAGTAAAATGTTAGAAGAAGTTGATGGTTTACATATATTATTATAATGATGAGAAATTGAATATTTCAGAACTTAAAAAAGGTAAATTGTAGATTTTTCATAGAATGCTAAAGCTGGAAGTTATTAAGAGAACTTCTTGTTTTATGGATGAGGAAGCTGAGCCCTAGAAAAATGAAATGACCTATTTAAACCTCACGATTAATTTATGCTGGAGTTGGTACTAGAATCCAGGTCTCCTAACTTTTGATGTGACATAATTATGCTCTACCTCTCTTTAAACACTCGATCTTAGCCAAAAGGCTGAGAAGTGATCCCCTTTCTTTAAACAGTAACAACTATCATGTCTACGTTTTCACTTTTGATATTCTAGGTTTTTCGGTTGTATGGCGTAGGATTTTCTAATAATACACAGTTTAAGTTATAAAACTTAGAATTGTTGAATGGTATATTGTTATACAAAACATTCATAAGCCTTTCCCAAGCACTCTGCTTTGGATAACTGCATGGTTGGTATCACGAGAGCACAGACTGTCAAGCCAAATGGTGAATTCTGCTACATAATTATCATCTACCATATTAACTCTCTGCCTGTCTTTTGTGTAATTTTCAGGTTCCTTGAAAGCTAAGATCATGTCTTATTAATCGTTGTGTCCCACATTCCCTTGGATATTTTAGATGCTTACCTACTTTGTAGATTTCATTTTTTGGTATAAACATGCTGTATATTCTGGTGATAAACATAAGCACCAAAATGTTATCTGAAGCTATCTTACATTATTCATTCTAGGGTTCCCCCTCCATTAGAATATTTACCTATTTATAGATATTAATTAATGAAAAGACCATACTGAGATTTTGAATGGAATATTTTTTTCTGATTTGAAGTTTGTTTTAATTAGGTCTTGGGGAAAATGCTTGTGCAAAGAAAAGTCATGAAAAGTACCTTATAGCTTTGAAGAGCTCTGGACTTACATATCCTGAGGATAAGCTTGTATATGGTGTGCAGGAGCCATCTGCTGGTACTAGTTCTCTGGCAGTTCAAGGTTTGTCTAAATATTAAATTTGAATGGTAGTAACTTTTCTGTATTTAAACCAAAAAAACCTCTCAAACTTTACTCATTATTGGAAAAATTTATTTTGAGCTTAAACAGTATTATTCTTTGTAAGAAAAGTAGTAATTGTAGTAAAAATTCAGAGACAAAAAAGAATAGATTGGCCAAAGAAGAGATGCATTTTTCTTAAATGGAATTTGATTAGCTTATTAAGGTTTTGTTTCTAGCGCATGAAAAATGTGCTGAAGAGTAGTATTCAAAATATTCAACTTTACTACCTCAATATTTTAGTAAACTGTGGTTTAAAAAGAAAGAGATCCTTCTGAAACACCATTTGTAATTACTGTATTAAATCTGAGTTTTCACTGGAGATTTCCTGTTGAAGTATCAACCTATTAGGTCCAAGCTTATTTAAGATAAATGTTGGAGGCTGGGCCCAGTGGCTCACGCCTGTAATCCCAGCAGTTTGAGAGGCCGAGGTAGGCGGACCACCTGAGACTGGAAGTTTGAGACCAGCCTGGCCAACATGGTGAAACCCTGTCTTGACTAAAATACAAAAATCAGCTGGGCGTGATGGCAGGCACCTGTAAGCCCAGCTACTTGGGAGGCTGAGGCAGGAGAATCACTTGAACCCTAGAGGTGGAGGTTGCAGTGAGCTGAGATTGTGCACTGCACTGCAGCCTTGGCGACAGAGCAAGATTCCGTCTCAAAAAAAAAAAAAAAGGATAAGTGTTGGAATTCACCAAGAAGATAACCGTTAGAATGAGGTGTCCTAAGGTAACAAAATTTAGCTTTTTGATATTTGTATTTCTCAGAATAATTTGAAAGTAAAGCAGTATGTAGCAACTATGAAGGACAACTATTTTTCTTCTCCTCCAAAGGTTTTGTAGGCGCAACAGGAACTTTGGGACAAGTAGATTCTTCAGATGAGGTGAGACTTAAAGTTCAAAACTTTTTAAAAAGTATAATTTTATAAGTTTTAGAACTATATAGATTTGTAGGTATTTTGTAGTTTAAGTTCTTCATTCAGTAGACAAGGACACTGAAACCCAGAATGGCTTCTGGGAAGCCTAGATGACACAATTATTTAGTGATAGAACAAGGTCTATATTTTTGAAAATTTTGCTAAATTAAGAATAATTTATTAAAATACTATGAAATGTAGCTGTTTTTCTAATCTCATAATAAAGTTACAGTTTACATGTCAAGGATTTTTTTTTTTTTAATCTATGTACTGGGAAAAAGACCACTAATTTGATATTTCAACTTTTGTACTGTTTATGAATAATAAATCTGTTATATTTCTATATTTTATTAGTGCATAATTTATAAGAGAAAAATTGCTGTTATATTTGCTTATAATCTTGTTGCTTATAAAATTTAAAATTTATATTTCTACTACATTTAATTATTAAAATCTAAAAAATAAAATTACATTTAAACATATATGTCTGTTTTTTTGGAAATTTATTTTGAGTTGATAATATAATGTGAACTAAGCCAGATATACTTTTTCTGTTATGGAAGTCTTGTAATTGATTTAACACCTTAAAATCTAAATTTTATAGTGTTTATCCCCTCCAAAAAGGCTTTCACAAAATGTTACATTTTGTGGAGTCTCATTTTGGACAATTTTCAAGAATTTTCATCAGTTTGGAGAGGCAGTTTATTATGCTGTTTAGGAGTTTGACTCCGGAATTAGACTGCCTGCGTTTGAATTCTGGCTCCTTTACCTATTAGTAGTGTGACCTTGGGCAAGTGTCTTAACTTCTTCATGTCTAAATTTCCTTATCTGTGAAATGGAAATAATAGTGCTTATTTCATAAGAATATTCTGAGGATTGAATGAGTTGATACATGTAAGCACTTAGAGCCCTGGTGCCCGGCATATTGTAAACACTATTATGTGTCTTAAAGAAATAAAATAGAGTCATTAAAAAAGCTTATGCAAATGATTAGCTTACAAATTTTGCTTTTGTTTTGCAACAAGATAGTAACTTCTGAGAATTGTATTGCTATAAAGACAAATGGGAAAAGCTTGCTGATACTTAAAATAGACTTTCAAAACCATATAAACATTATTTATTATTTTAACTAAACTGTAATAATTCCATTTCGAAGAAGGGGAGGGGAATGGTGGGAGTAAGAATGCTAATTCTTCGTATGCCATAAAGGAAGTAATTGATAATACACATGTAGTTTTAAACTGTTTATTCTGCTTTAAGGACATTTTTTTAGGGAGGTGGAATGGCCTATCAAAAGGCGAATTCTCAGAAGATTAGGAGTTGAATATGAATGGGTGAATGAATGGTACTTCTTTAACTAAAGTCACCTGGGCAGGAGTCTTATATCTGTAGCCAGTAGAAACTTTAAACAACTATAACATAATGAAATGGTTTGGTCATTGTTCAGAGCACTTTATTAAAATAATTTAGGCTGGGAGTGTTGGCTCACGCCTGTAATCCAGTGCTTTGGGAGGCCGAGGCGGGCAGATCATGAGGTCAGGAGCTTCAGACCAGCCTGGCCAACATGGTGCAACCCCATCTCTACTGAAAATACAAAAATTAGGACATAGTGGCTCACACCTGTAATCCCAGCACTTTGGGAGGCCGAGGCGGGCGGATCACGAGGTCAGGAGTTCAAGACCAGACTGGCCAACATGGTAAAACCCCATCTCTACTAAAAAAAATATACAAAAATTAGCCGGGCATGGTGGCTCATGTCTGTAATCCCAGCTACTTGGGAAACTGAGGCAGAAGAATTGCTTGAACTGGGACCTGGGAGGTGGAGGTTGCAGTGAGCAAGATCGTGCCATTGTACTCGAACCTGGGCTACAGAGCAAGATTCCATCTCAAAAAAAGAAAAAAAATACAAAAATTAGCTGGGCATCGTGGCACATGCATGTAATTTCAGCTACTCAGGAGGCTGAGGCAGGAGATTCGCTTGAACCTGGGAGGTGGAGGTTGCAGAGCTGAGATTGCACCATTGCACTTCAGCCTGGGTGACAGAGTGAGACTCCATCTCAAAAAAAAAAAAAGAAAAACAAAAAGAGATAGAAAAGTCATGTGATAAAAATGAAATGAAAATTAGTGTCAAGCAATTCAAGGGTTAAAAATGATGAATGCTTGAGCTAAAAGAGACCATATAATTCACTTTGTCTTTCCTATTTGTGGATAAAAAATCTGAATTCCAGAGAATTAACTGATTCACTCAGGCTAGTAAATGCCCTTTAGGGGTGGAGTTGAAACTGCTTATTAGTTAGTTGTTCTGTCTGCTAGTCTAAGTGTTCTTTCTATAAAGTAACTAAACCATGATTGTCATTACTATTGCTATGCAGCAAATTTGCCCAGAGCTTTATGTCTTAAAATTACCATTTCATTTTGCTCACAATTTTATGACTTAGGAACGTGGGAAAGGCATCTGAACAGTTCACACTTTGGGTTAATATGTGGTTGCAGTTCATTGCTGGCTGCAGCTGTCATCAGAGGGCTTCAAACTGAGATGGAGATCTAAGATGGCTCACTCACAGGGCTGATAGTCGCTGCTGGCTGTCCACTGGGAATTCAGCTGGCTGTTGATCAGTATGACCACATGTGGTTTCTCCAGCATGGTGGTCTCAAGTTGGATGTCTTACATAGTGACTCACTTCTCCCAGGCCAACAGCCCAAGAGTAGAAGCTGTAGAGCCTTTTCTGAGCTAGCCTTGGAAGTTACATAGTGTCACTTCACTTCATCCTTTTTAGTTGTAAATGAGTTGTTAAAATATGCCCAGATTCAGTGGGAGGTGATATAGATCCCACCTCTTGATGGGAAGAATGTCAAAGAAATTGTAAACATGTTTTAAAACTTCCACAACCAGGATATGACATTAGCCATTCTTTTCCCTGGATTCAGTTGATATCTAGTAATAGTGGGTAGTGATAATAGCTAAATAATGTACCAATAATTTATTATAAACTTTATCTATTTTAGTGGCACTACCTTTTGAGAAAAACTACAACTGATAATGTAATGCCTGTTTAGCCAGTGATGGCTGTTAGAGTTTTAATGAAAATCAAAGCTTTCCTTAAGTATAATAGTTACTATTGTACATCAAGAGACTAAAAGCTGATATTTAGATTGTAAGATATTTTATTTTATTTTCTTTATTTATTTTGAAACAGTCTTACTCTGTTGCCCAGGCTGGAGTGCAGTGGGGCAATCTTGGCTCACTGAACCCCCACCTCCTGGGTTCAAGCGATTCTCTTGTCTCAGCCTTCCAAGTAGCTGAGATTACAGGTGCACACCACCACGCTCAGCTAATTTTTGTATTTTTAGTAGAGTTGGGGTTCTGCCACGTTGGCAAGGCTGGTCTTGAACTCCTGACCTCAGGTGATTCACCCACCTTGGCCTCCCAAAGTTCTGAGATTACAGTTGTGAGCCGCCGCGCCTGGCCTGTAAGATATTTTAGAGAGTTGACTTTCATCTTTGTGAAGCAAAGGAAAATATACTAAAATTTTACTTCTATTCATTGTAGGTTAAAGAACAAAATATATATTTGAATTTAATTAATAACAAGGCCATAAAACTACTGTGACTCTTCTGTTAGTCTCTTGTTGGGGTTGTATATCCTGTTTTAATCTGGTTTGTTTTTTGTTTATTAATGGAAAACATTATTTTATTAGATCTAATGGCCTACATGGAATAAAAATTCCATTGGGGCTAGGCATCATAAGCAAGAGTTTGTGTGACTTATTTGGAGAGAAATATAAGAATTTCCATCAACTCTTTTAAACATAAATGTGATTATTAAAGTTTGCTTTTACTTTTGTTCTTCTCAAATATTTTTTAACATATATTAAAGTTGTCAAAATGTAAGAATTAATATAGACTAGATTAAGGTGAAAATAGATGAAGGGATAGGTTAGATGGAAAGAGGATGATATAGTGAGAGTACTCAGATACAGATGTTCTTGAACAAATAAATATTTTATGCCATTTAAATATTTCATTAAGGATTTTAATGCTGTGTTGCATTTTATTGGCAACTGTAGGCACAAATGACATACTTGTTTTAGTATTTATATTTGAAATTTAGTGAAGAGCTAGATATGGTTTCAGGATTAGAGTTTCTACATCATTACCTTATAGGCCCATGGGATTATTAAGCAAACCCTTTACATAATTATATTCTTGTAAGGTAAGATATTATATATAAAGGAAGATAGGATGAGAATAAGAGGACAGTAACATTTTAATTACTACTATAGAGTAGGAATTGTAACAATTAAAAGATGTTTTAAGTTAGAAGTTAGAATTGGAAGAGACTCTAGATGTAATCTGATTCAACCACTTCCTTTAAAAAAATGGACCAGGCGCTGTGGCTCACACCTGTAATCCCAGCACTTTGGGAGACCGAGGTGGGCGGATCACCTGAAGTTGGGAGTTTGAGACCAGCCTGACCTGCATGGAGAAACCCTGTCTCTACTAAAAATACAAAAGTAGCTGGGTGTGGTGGCGCATGCCTGTAATCCCAGCTACTCAGTAGGCTGAGGCAGGAGAATTGCTTGAACCTGGGAGGCGGAGGTTCCAGTGAGCCGAGATCACGCCATTGTACCCCAGCCTGGGCAAAAAGAGCGAAACTCAGCCTCAAAACAAACAAAAAAATGAAACAGATTTGAAACTGTAACAGCAACAAGAGTTTTATTTGCAGAAAGTTTAATTTGAATGATATATGTATTATGTCTTTTTAATTTTATTCATGCAAGTTGTATCAATATTTGTCCCCGCCGTCCCTAGAGTAACAGAACATTATGTACTCAGCAGTGCTATTTATACACTTGACATTCTTCATACTGCTTCTACTTACTCTTTTTTTGTGTAGCTCATATGAAATAAGAGTGGAAAACATTGTATTGTATGGAACCTCCCAAAAATTAAGAGCACACTTTATGAAATATTTTAAAATTTAAGTTCATGTTTATTCTTTTTTTGTTTAAATTTATAACCATCAGATAATTCAATTCAAAATAAAATTATCTCTAATACTACAAGTAAATGAGTCTAGTTAGAGAGTTTCTCAGGGAATAGTATCTTTTAGGTAAAAGTAACTTTTCAAGGAAAGATTATATTCACTGTGGCTGTAATCATAAGCAGTGCCCATTTATCTGTATGCAGTGGACAGATCTTTAATCTCTGTGACTTTGAAGTACCTAGCTGTTAATATAAAATGAAATCATTTGAGACACTTTTCTCCTATGAAGCTATGAAAATATGAATGTTCATTGTGGGAAAATTGAAAAATAGAAAAAGGTATAAAGAAGGAAACATAAGCCGGGCGCGGTGGCTCACACCTGTAATCACAGCACTTTGGGAGGCTGAGGTGGGTGAATCGCCTGAGGTTGGGAGTTCAAGACTAGTCTGGCCAACATGGTGAAGCCCTATCTCTACTAAAAATACAAAAAATTAGCTGGGCATGATGGCAGGCACCTGTAATCCCAGCTATTCAAGAGGCTGAGGTGGGAGAATCACTTGAACCCAGAAGGCAAAGGTTGCAGTGAGCCGACATTGCGCTACTGCATTCCAGCCTGGGTGACAGAAGGATACTCCATCTCAAAACAGATAGACAAAACAAAAAGAAAATATTTGCATTCAACCCTACCATCCAAAGATTATCACTGTTTGTAAATTTTGCTTGTTTACTTTTGTCTTTTTTTCTGTATACTCTTACACAATTGAGAAGTAATCACTTTTCAAAATAAAATAAGTTACTGTGTAGATATGCTTTGAATATTCTTTTTTTATTCAAGACACAATCCAAGTGAATGACAGCTTTCCAAAAATAATAGCAAGTAGGACAATTGAAATAAAAAATTAGAGATACTTTTCATAAATGAATAGGTAAAAAAAAAAGTTAATTTTACTTTTGGAGGCATAAGGTTTAATTTTAATTTGGTATCATAAAATACATTAATAGTGAGGGTGAGGAATCACATAAACTGTTGGTGGGCAAGGTTTTAGAAATGTTTCATGTATTTCTTTTCTAGTGCAGGAATTGATTTTACAACATTCCTGACAGTTGGTAAGCCTCTCCATAAATACTTCCAATCGTAGGGAGCTTACCTAGTTTATGAGGCAACTTACTCCTTTGATAGCTCTAATTTTTAAGTTCTTCTCAGTTTTGTGTTAAATATTGTAACCTTCACATATTTCTTGTTTTGCCCTCTAGAAAGATTTTTATTTCCATATGACACTGTTTTAAATATTTGCCTTTAGATATCAGTATTCTCTGTTGTGCATAGTTATTTCTTTTCATCTATCTGGTAAATTCATTCCCTTTTAAAATCTATGTTCCGATTCAGTGCACAGTGTTGGGACATCTTTTGATAAGCATGCTGTGTCTTCATTAAAGCCCAAAGCTTTTTGTTATTTTTTTTAGCAGCTACCTAAATTGTTAGCAGGAGCCACAGAGGTAAAATAAAATGCCCAGCATTTTCCTCTGGGCCCCACCTTACTGCTGACAAGTTAGAGTTCCCTTCTAGCGTTGTACTTGTGACGTTGACTTAAAGCAAACAGTCTGATTATAGGGGCTTACATAAATCTTTAAGTTTCATCTTATCATTCTAGTCTTTTAAATTCTTTGGATTTTATTTTTATAAGGTGACATATTAAATATTCCTTCTGGCCCTGTGTGATCTGTATTAATATTCTTTGCGTATTGTTGTAACCAGCTGTGAATTTACCTGACTTCTTTTTATGAAGCTCACATTGTTTTCATCTCTCTAGAAAATCCATCAAAAAAAAGAAAGGTTAATTTGGGTTGGGAAACCATCTGTAGATTTTGTAGATTGGGAGTTTGAATCTCTTTTTCTTGGATTTTGTTGTCTCATGTCTTCCTCTTTCTTTTCCAAAATGATTTGGACCTATGTCCATATTTTGTGCCTGAAACACATGCAGCAATGGTGCCTACTTTCCTGCTCAGGGACTATTTAAGGCCTGAAAAGTATTCCTGAGGGCTGTGTAAATGCTGTCTGGGTTGGGATTGTATATGATTTATTTCCTCTTGTCATTTGGACCATCATCTTCTCTTAGGGTCCTATACTGCTTCCTCAGGGACAAATGAACCTCAGCTCCATGTCATGAATTTGGAGGGATGGGAAATTGTGGTTATGATAGCTATTTGTTTTCATTTTCTTTAATACCTGAATTCCCCACTCTTGGGAGTAATTCCTGTTTGTTAACAGTATTGTACTTTCTAAAAATAAAAATATAGGGTTTATGACTGATAATATAGTTATTGTTGGAGCAAGTAGTATTGGAAATCAGACTTATATTTAAAAAAGATGTTTATTAACTTAAAACTACAATCCATACTAATTGTTGAATAAATAAATAATAAGAAAAAGATAATATTATCTAAATCTCTATCACTTAGTGGTGACTCACTGTAAACATCTGACATTCCTTATTTAAAATTTTTTTATTTTTATTTTTCATCTGTGTTGTGACATTAAAACATCTGACATTCTAATAGATTTTATGAATGATATATTTTAATGGTTTCATGCTGTATATACTCCTGTATAACTTGTCATTTTTTTAATGACAATTTTGAACATCGATAAAAAGGAATACACTAGCAGATTTTATTTGTGAATATTATCAATACTTAAATGATTTCATACTGCATATGCTATTTTAAATAGCATGCTTTTCTCATTTATAATAATAGTTTTTGAACATCTGTGTGGTCACAATGAATATAGAGCTCCAGCATTGTTTTTCTTTATATGGTATGGGTGTGCTATTATTTATTTAGCTAATCATCTTTTATTGGAAACCAAAGACTTTTTTTTTTGCCATAATAAATAACACTGTGATGAATAGGTATGCATATAGTCCCAATTGACTTGTCTGATTAATTCTTTGTGTTAAATTCCTAGAACTGGAATTCTGTTCCAAAGATTGCCATATTGCCATTCAGGGAAATTGTACTACTGTATATTCTCACTATTGGTATATAAGAGTGCCCATTTTCCCAGCAGCTCAGATGCAGATAATCCCCCTTCCTAGCTGTATTTGATATCTACCATGATGTTAAGGCCAACTCAGTGGTCCGTGTTTTCAGACTTCTGTCTTTTGCCTTTGCTTGTGCTATATTCTTTTCTTGGCATGACTTTCCCCTCCTTTGCATTGCAGATTCTACCTGTACTTTAAGTGTATAAAGCCAGGACATTTATACAACTTCCCATTGCCATGAACATCCTTGATCAAGGATATTCGTTTCATAGGAAGTTTATGTTTGAAATTATGAAATAATCCTAACCCTGGGACATAACATGTTTTTCCGAGTTTGCCTTTTCTCTCAGGTGTTGGAGAGCCAGCTTCATAAATAGCTATTAGCTGAAATCTCAAATTTCTGAACCCCCTGGGTACTGTATGCTTATATTCCTGAATCTGTTTTCTGTCTTTTAAGGCTTCATATTTAATTCTGGTGAATTTCTCCAGCGGCAAGCTGAGAGTGGCAGAGGAGAAGGAGATTGTAGTTTGACTGTCAGTTCTGTTGCCAGGTGGATGGCCAGAAAGGCCTGGCAAAGGTGGAATTAACAGAGAGGTCATATTGAAGTGCCCAGTAAATGCCTAAGTGGTAGCTCTGGAAAACCCCAGAGAATGGCCCTCAGGATTGATGCTGAACTTGAAGGAAACCTGAAGTTAAAGCTATTAGATTTAGGCCAAGGAAGCTGCACCAGTACATAGAGCTACAGCATAAAACTGAGGCTGCTTTTCTGCTTTAGAGATTTGATGGCTGCTAATCGATAAAAGTATCTTGGAATACACAGATATTAAATACTGTAGTTTAGTATCTTTAGTATCTTTATACTACAGTTCTAACCTGCCACCAGCACCATTGTTAGCACAACTGACTATATGCCAAATACTTGCTAATCGATAAAAGTATCTTGGAATACACAGATATTAAATACTGTAGTTTAGTATCTTTAGTATCTTTGTACTACAGTTCTAACCTGCCACCAGCACCGTTGTTAGCACAACTGACTATATGCCAAATACTATCACACCTCTTTATAAAAGTTGGTTCATATGTGTTTGGAAAATAGGGAAAATACGTCAGTATAATGTGGAAGTTGTTGATTCATATGTAACATTCCCTGGTTTAGGAGAGCTGGTATAGTGAGGTAGAATTATAACCTTTAGCTGGAGAGAAAAAGACTCTGAGCTCTCCTGCAAAGACAGCAGGAGCCTTTTTAGCACTATACTAAAAAAATCCGAAATGAGCACCTACACCTAGGGCTTCCTCCCCAAGAGGTGCACCACTACTTTTACCTTGGTTTTATAAGAGGCAGGTTCCTTTCTTTGCTCCTCTTCCATGTGCATTGTTGTAGCTGGCTGGCTTTCTTACTCTGTTATACAGTGTTAACATGCTCTGATACAACCTTAAACCACCACAGGATGTTTGCCTGGGCATGCAGATGATCTCCCTGGGTACCAATTATTGCTGTTGTTACTTCTCTGGTTATAAACTTGAAAAGGTTGTGAGTGTCCACCCCTTGCCCCCTCCCCACTCCTACATTAAGCGTTATTTTTAGTGCAAGATTTTTCTAGAATGTGTATATTACATTGAGCAGAAATGTCTGTATTTCCTTTTTGGATTTTTTTTCTAAGCATACTTTGTTTTTATTATTTTTAAGTGTCAACTCCGACTTCTAATATGTTGTGTTTATTTTTCAAAATTTGATTTCCTCAACTCATTTTGTCTTAGACTCCTCAAAGCCTTTCCTCTATTCATTGTTTTAGTCTTCTCCTCTTCTCTCCTACCTTCCTATAATAATCTCTCCCATTCCACCCTTTAGCTTCTTTGTGCATTTGATGTTAATTTATAAGGTTAGGAAAATTTTTGTCTCGGCATTTTAGGGAGTTTAAGAGTCTTCCATTAGGAGCAGAGATTACATCTACGAGCTCTTGTGTTTTAATATGAGGGATATTTTCACTATATTTTAAAGTGAAAATTAGCAGCACTGAAATATATGTTATAGCAAATACATAGATGTTGATAAGTAGTATGTAAGCATGCATATATTGTGTGTTTAATTTGTAAGCACATTTATAAAGTATATAAATTTATGAATGTGACTGTGTATAATGCTAATTTTATTTTCCTGCAGGATGATCAGGATGGTAGTCAAGGTCTGGGCAAGAGAAAGAGGGTAAAACTAAGCAGTGGTACCAAAGGTATTTTTATTGTTTTTTTTTTCTTGAATAAAATGCTTCTAAAAAATGCCTGACCACTAAGAATACTTGATGGGCTAGCAGTATTGACATCAAAGCTGTTTGAAGGGAGACTTAATATTATTGGATTTATCATCATAAAATATGCATTATCATATTTGAGTCCCCTCCCATAAGGAATTGTTTTTCACTAATTGATTGATTTGGCTTCAATTTGTGTGAATTTGTAGTTTGGCCTAGTTCCTTTTATAATCTGGGGTATGAATTTCTAGAGTGAAAAACACAAGGGAGACATGGTGAGAGACAGAGACAGACAGACAGACAGACAGACACACACACACACACACACACACACACACACACACACAATGGGAATGAACAAATAGTACTTAACACATAATAAAGGCTCAGTAGGGACTCACATGTTTACTCAAAGGAGAAAGTATTATAGATATGCTTTGTAGTGAGGGACTAGATTAGTAATAATAATGAATAATATTTATTGAACCTTTTATATGTGTTAGATGTAGTAGTAAACGCTTCACATGCATTTTTTCATTTAATTCTCAAAGTAACCATATAAAGCAGGTTTTATTGTTATTACCATTATATGAATGAGGAAATGATGACATGTTAGAGATTATGACTGATGACAGGTAGATTCTTAATTCATATCCCAGAGCCTAAGCTTTTAACCACTGTGTTTATTTGACTGTCGCTAAAAGCTTTTCTAGAATATTTGTGATTAGTTGACAAGTCTGTGCTTTGGATTTTTGCCAGAGATTTCCATATCTTAACATGTGGTCTGTTTAGAAAATCTCCAGAGGCTAAAATGTTATTTTGATGAAAAGGAATTTCTTACTTCTGCTGTTAAGTGTATCTTGTGAAATATGTAGGACTTCCTAGAAAGGTGGAACATGCAGGTACTTTGAGTTGCAGGTTCCTTTTCTAAGTCTCAGTTATGCTGCTGCATTTACCTTGGGGGTTGCTAGGAAGGAGTATGGAATTTGATCTGCAGTCCAGGATGCACACATACACATGTTTTTCTGGCTCAGCAGAGAATCTGTACCTCTGAAGGAAATTAGGAACCCATATGGCCATCTGGCTTCTTAACTTATCAGATCTCAAACTGAGTCCTTGTGATACATCTGAGTTGGAAATTGTTAGGCACATAGTTGAGTTTAAGCTTTAGGGATGCCCAGAAAATACCTGCTGTGGTATAAGAGGTCATTGTTTTCCTTCAGCCTGGTCACATTCTGACTGAAGATACTTTTTGTATGGACTTAAGTTGAAGTATTTTTTTGTTTATTTGTTTCTAAATACCTGAACTTTTTTCACACGTGGGTTTGGATTGAGTGCCTTCTCTTCCTTCCTTTAGTGGTAAGATTTAAGACTTCATCAGTTACCATTTTCAGTTTAGTACAGAGATTTAAGACTTCATCAGTTATAATTTTCAGTTTAAGTATGTACATGGAAGGAGTGGCTTTGTGAATTAGAACGCCAGGTGTTTTCAAAAACCAACCTTATTTTGAAGATATCTGAAGTTTAGGGAATGGTTCAATTTTTGTAACAATTTTGTTCAACAGCTTAAAAGTGCACCGAAAAGAAAATATGTAATGGCAAGGAAGGGGCCAGACACTATGCTAACCTCATCACTGCCTGTTCTCTAAACTTACATTTTAAGGGTGAAGAAACTGAGTCCTCGAGGACTTTAACTGCACGTCCAATATTCCAAGATTATTGAGCTAGAGAGTCGCAGAACTTGAACTCCGCTGTCTTTTTTTTTTTTTTTTTTGAGGCAGAATCTCGCTCTGTTGCCCAGGCTGGAGTGCAGCAGTGCGATCTCGGCATACTGCAACCTCCGCCTCCTGGGTTCAAGCAATTCTCTGCCTCAGTCTCCCAAGTAGCTGGGGTTACAGGTGCCTGCTACCACACCTGGCTAATTTCTGTATTTTTAGTAGAGATGGGGTTTCACCATCTTGACCAGGCTGGTCTTGAACTCCTGACCTCGTGATCCACCCTCCTCGGCCTCCCAAAGTGCTGGGATTACCGGTGTGAGCCGCCACGCCTGGCCAAACTCTGCTCTCTTAATTAAAACCTTTGCTTTAGTCAGGCATTTACACTGCATCGTGATTCTTCAGAAATCTCTTTTTATAGTTTGACTTAAGGTAGTTTAGACATTGTTAAACGTCATGTCAAGATTTAAAGATAAATAGTCAAATGTAACTAATAGAAGCATTTCTAATTACATTTCCATAATATTACACATAAAGAATAAAACATATGCTTTAAAATCTTGGGAGACTGACATCACCTATTTTAAGAACAGCAGTGAAGACATTGCTGGAGTTTTTTTTTTTGTCTGCAGATTAAAAAATTGAATTCTACGTAACTGCAACTATTCTCGTTTTAGCAGAAGCCACAGCTTTCCTGGTATATTCAGGTTGCTTTATTGATTTAAAACATCGTTAATGTAAGTTTTCTTCTAAGTGCTCGACTAATAATAATTATGATGGCTTCAGGCTTTTCATTTGGCTAGTGCAAGCTTGCAGAGTCATAATTATGAATTGTATGATTAATAGTACTAGTTTTGTTCAGCTTTGTGAGTAATTAAGAAGCACTTACCAATGAGGGTTTTTATTTTGGTAATCTGTAAAAGCGTTTTTATTTTGGTAGTCTGTGAAATTATCAGTCATGTTGTGTTAAGTGAATTGTGAGAATTAAATTAGGTACAGCAGTGTGCTATGGATTGTAACATTTATTTTTTTCAGGACAGGGTCTCACTATGTTACTCAGACTGGGATGTAGTGGCATGATCTTGGCTCACTGCAACCTCTGCCTCCTGGGTTCATGTGATTCTCCTGCGTCAGCCTCCTGAGTAGTTGGGACTACAGGTGCATGCCACCATACCTGACTAATTTTCGTGTTTTTTTTAGAGACGGAATTTTACCATGTTGCCTAGGCTGGTCTCAAACTCTTGAGCTCAAGCCATCTGCCCACCTCAGCCTCCCAAAGTGCTAGGATTACAGGCGTGAGTCACTGTGTCAAGCCTATATTACAATTTTTAGTTATAAATCTTAAATTCTTGCTACCTGATTCTCTTGGGCCCTGATTTTATTATTTTTTGTCTTTGAATCTGTCAGTGAGTCTTTTGACTGTATTTTACCTCATTTCTTGCAATCTTTGTTTCTTTCTGTTTTAAAATCATTGTCATGCCCTGGAAGTGATCTGTTTCTGGAGGACTAGATTTCTGTTTTATAAGTAGAAAATTCTGAAGTTTGAAAATAATAACTTAATTTCTAATAATAAAGAAATGTCTGGGCAACATAGCAAGATCTTGTCTTTACAAAAAATAAAAAATAAATTAGCAGGGTGTAGTCTTGTACAACCTGCTAATTTATTTTTTAGCTATTCAAGAGGGTAAGGTGGGAGGATCACTTGAGCCAAGGAGTTTGAGGCTGCGGTGAGCTATGATTGCGCCACTGTACTCTGGCCTCAGAATGAGTCCCTGACTCTAAAAAAAAGATGTATAGTGTACTTGCCTTTATATGTTAACCACGGCTATATATCACTTATGTCATCACTGAAATGGAATTAGGGAATTGTAGTTGGAAACTATAGAGTTAGCCTCTCTTTAGTTATAATATCTTCAGAATATATAGAATATTTTGATGTCATTTTTTCTTATTAATTTATTAATGAAAAAACTGTGTTAAAGTTTATCTGATAAGGACTGATTGGGCTGGGTGCAGTGGCTCACCCCTGTAATTCCAGCACTTCGGGAGGCTGAGGCGGGAGGATCATGAGGTCAAGAGATTGAGACCATCCTGGCCAACATGGTGAAACCCCATCTCTACTAAAAGTACAAAAATTACCTGGGCGTGGTGGTGCACACCTGTAGTCCCAGCTACTCGGGAGGCTGAGGCAGGAGAATTGCTTGAAGCCAGGAGGCGGAGGTTGCAGTGAGTTGAGATCGCACTACTGCCCTCCAGCCTGGAGGCAGAGCGAGTCTCCATCTCAAAAAAATATAAAATAAGGACCGATTCAAGCCTTAGTAGACTCAGTGTTTTATAAAATCAGGAAAGTGATGACATGTTGGGCTTATTGTTATTCATTTAGACCCACTACCTGGGGAGACATGGGATGAACACATTATTCAATACTAGAAGAAGTATAAAGTTGGGGTAGTGTTAATTGAAAAAAAACTCTGCAAGGTTATCCTGCAAGATACTCAAACAGTGATATAGTTAGGGCTGTACCTGTGAATCTTGATGCATGTGAGCTACTGTTTTTTCCAGTCTCTCATCTAAGTCCAGCCCCTGCTTAAGCAGTGTCACTGGAGCCAGTACATTCATAGTTGACACTTTTTGTATACTCTTGATGTCTCTGTGGTGGAGCTGATGATCCAGAACAGTAACTTAAGATCATTTCCTCTGACAAAGATTAATAGTCATAATTTTCTAGTTCATTTGCAGGGGAAGAATTTAGAGAAAGAGACAGTGAAAGTATTCAAATTACTAGTTCATCATATACCTCTTGAGACCTTCTGTTGACTAAGCTTGGCAAGAAAGGAGCTTTGCAAGAGACAGACTGGCCCTCAAGAAGTGGCACTTGGGCTTAGACTTTCCAGTAGATAATGCTATCTTCCATTGAATACTTTTATTTTAAAAGGGCATCCATTCCACCCTTCATTTTTCCACTTACTGCTCTATATTAAAAGATAAGGATTAATTTTTTTCTTATATACTGTGTACATTGTAGAAATCTAGCTTGTCAATATTATTGCATTATTGAAGGCATAGTTTTAATTTTTAGATACATTCACATTATATGGTTTATGTGTTATTAGTTATATAAGGTTTAAATGAGATGAGCAACTTCAATCATTAACTGATAAATTTCATTTTTCTTGTGCAGATCAATCCATAATGGATGTTTTGAAACATAAAAGCTTCCTAGAAGAATTATTGTTTTGGACTATAAAATATGAATTCCCCCAAAAGATGGTAACTTTCTTACTCAACATGCTTCCAGATCAAGAGTATAAGGTATCTGTATATTTTCCGGCTTTTCTGAACTTTGCTTTTTTTTCTTTGCCTTTTCATTACTAAATCTTTTTTTTGATATATTTCTCAGGTGAGGGTTGATATTACACTATAAACAAGCATTAGCTTCTTCCCTTGCTAACACAGGTTCTGCACAAAAGCCAGAGTGTCTGAGCTTTGTGGCAAAGCAGCATTATTGAGCAGAATTCCAAAGGATTGCTTTTCTGCATGGAACTTCGTCTGGAGGGAATGCTGGAGAACAAACTTTGAAACACCATTTTTTTTTTTTAACAGAAATAAATATGTAGTTACAAATTGTTCTGAATCCTTTGAAGAAGACTACAAGGTGCTATGAGAATGTTTAATTGGAACAATTGAATTTAAATTGTGAGATTAGGCTGGGAAAAGCATGGGTTGAATAGTTTTTGGTCACCACTGCTAAAGAGAGAACAGTTATTGACTCATATACAAATGTTGGTAAGTGAAGTTTCTAGTTCCAGGGCATCAGAACCCACCTGTTACCATCATGTGCTTATGGCAAAGTGACAAAGCTCAGTGTATGAAAAAAAAGAAAATAAACTATGCTGTAATTTTTATGGTATAGGTTAGGAGAGACCCTTTACTATTGTCATTGTTTTGTATATCTTTATATCTACTAAAAAAAAAAAAAAACAACAGAAAATGTTCATGTTACACAGAAAGGAAATAACAGTAAAAATAAGTATGGCCGACTGTGGTGGCTCACTCCTGCAATCCCAGCACTTTTGGGAGGCCAAGGTGGGCAGATCATTAGGGGTTGGGTGTTTGAGATCAGCCTGGCTAACATAGTGAAACGCTGTCTCTACTAAATATACAAAATTAGCTGGGCGCAGTGGTGCATGCCTGTAATCCCAGCTACTTGGGAGGCTGAGGCAGGAGAGTCACTTGAACCTGGGAGGCAGAGGTTGCACTGAGCTGTGAGCTGGGATCATGCCACTGCACTCCAACCTGGGCAACAGAGTGAGACTTGGTCTCCAAAAAAATAAATTAATTAAAAAGTAAGAATAAATAATCCTGCAGATCATTTAATCAGATTAGTGGTCAGCTTTCAGATCAAAAAGGAGAAAGTATTTGGTTTTGAAATAATCACATTGATTCACTTATTTAGTTATATTAAATCCTCTGTAATAGTTTGTAGCTGAGACTTTATTAGATTTTGTTGTTAAAGCAGGTAGCACAGAACAGAGTTACATACTTTGACCTCAGTAAATTGATACATTTGTGGGTAAGGTATATCTTGTGTTTTAAACCACAGCATTTATTATTAATTTACAACTTTAATAATTTAAAATGTCTATTAAAATTTTTTTTAACTGGGCTGGGCATGGTGGCTTACACTTGTAATCCCAGCACTTTGGGAGGCCAAGGCAGGCAGATCACAAGGTCAAGAATTCGAGACCAGCCTGGCCAACACGGTGAAACCTCGTATCTACTAAGAATACAAAAATTAGCCAGGCATGGTGGCCCTTGGCTGTAATCCCAGCTACTCAGGAGGCTGAGGCAGGAGACTTGCTTGAAACCTGGGAGGTGGAGGTTGGCAGAGGTTGTAGTGAGCTGAGATTGTGCCACTGCACTCCAGCCTGGGTGACAGAGCAAGACTCAGTCTCAGAAAAAAAAATTTTTTTTTCTTTAACCATCAGAATATTTTGCAAATGTTCCAAAAAAGTGAAAGACTACGCTCACCATTGAGATTATTTTTTTTGTTACCTTGGGCATTATTATAAATTGGGAATAGCTGTAAAATGTTAATATGAAAATGGTTTTAAATTAAACATTAAAACTAATGTGTTTTTTTCTTTTCTATTAAAATGTTTACAGGTTGCTTTTACAAAAACTTTTGTTCAGCATTATGCTTTCATTATGAAAACACTGAAGAAAAGTCATGAATCAGACACAATGTCTAACAGAATTGTGCATATTAGTGTTCAGTTGTTCAGCAATGAGGAGCTAGCCAGACAGGTAACAGAAGAATGTCAGCTGCTGGATATTATGGTCACTGTGCTATTATACATGATGGAAAGTTGCCTTATTAAAAGTGAGCTACAAGGTAACTCAGAATTATATTCACTAGCTCTATTATCAGTGCTATTATTCTAGTATTATTAGTGTACTTAGTATACTTATTAGTAATATTACTAATTACTAATAAAACAGTATTGTTAATAATGTTCTAGTATTATTAGTGAACTTTGTATAACTAGTCATGAAAACATCTTATGTTTAAAAAAATTATAAAGTAATACAGATTTGTTGCAAACATTTTTGAAAATTTTCAGTGAAGTTTAAAGAAAAAGTTAAAAGCACTTAGAGTTTCGTTATTTACAAATACCTGTTGTTAGCACTTTGCTGTATTTCTTTTCTTTTTTTGTGATGACTATATTTATAGATACAATAAATACTTTTTAAAAAGTTGCCATAGTGTACATGTCAAAAACATGCATTTTAATACTTTTTAAAGTGCAGGTATTAATATCATGGCTATACTACAATTTAGTCATTTCTTTATTAGACATGTTTCTGTTTTTAATCATAGATTTGTTGCTATCAGTCTTAGATATTTTTACATGCTTATTCTTTTACAACTTAAAAATTGGAATAAATCTTCCCTTTTCTCTATTCCCTTAGTGAGAACTTATATTCTTCTTCTGTGCCTATTATGTGTTTGATAGTCTTCAATCTGCCATAATGTTTCTATACCTCTTACTGTTCTCATTTCTCTGTGGTCATTCATCTTAACTTCACCTCCCTTAAATTATATATATATACATACATATACACACAATTATTATTATTTTTTGGGACAGAGTCTTGCTCTGTCCCCCAGGCTGGAGTGCAGTGGTGCGATCCTGGCTCACTGCCGCCTTCGCCTCCTGGGTTCAGTTCAAGCAGTTCTTCTGCCTCAGCTTCCTGAGTAGCTATGATTAAAGGCACGCGTCACCACATCTGGGTAATTTTTGTATTTTTAGTAGTAATTTTTTTGCCGTGGTTCTCAAGCTAGTCTTGAACTCCTGACCTCAGGTGATCTGCCTGCCTTGGCCTCCCAAAATGCTGGGATTCTAGGTATGAGACACCATGCCCAACCGATAATATATATTATTTAAATATTTGCTATGTACCAGGTACTGTGTTGAATACTATTCATATATTGTTTCAATTAAGCTTCTGAGCAACTCTCTGAGATTGGCATTATTATTATTATCGTTGCTTTAAAGATGAGTACATTGAGGCTTAGGAAAATGAAACAATTTGCCGTAGATTATACAGCTAGCAAATGACAGAGTTAAGAAGGATTTCATGGATCCTAATGTCAGGACTCTTATTATTATTAACGTTGACACAGCCAGTGTCACTTTGATAGGATGTGTCTTTACTTGTTGGCACAAGGAGCTAAACTTTAACAATAAACAATACTTCAGATTAATTAAATCGTAGGACCTCTCATTCTCTGAGGAGGAGAAATCTTATACTTGAGCCTTGCTTTGTTTCACTGTTGCCTCTTTGTGCATATCAGCTTCTCTTTTCTCCTTATACTGATAATCTGTCTGTTCTCAGTTGTGACATGATGTCCTGAAAATTGATATGAACTCAGTGCAAGGCATAATGCGTTATATATAATAGCTAACTAATTATGATAGCTACCGTCTCTAGAGTACTCAACTATATGCTAGACTCTTTTCTCAGTACTTTATATGCATTATGTCATTTAGCCATCAATAATTCTTTGAAGATATTGTCATCTCCATTTTATAGATGAGGCCACTGAGGCATAGGGAGTTGAAGTCAGTGATCTGTGATCTTACACAGCTCTGAGTGGTAAGGCTAGGTTGTCTAACTTCAAAGCTTGTACTCTTTCTTACCTACTTTGTGACTCTGCCTTCCCATTGTAGGTATAGTGTGAGCATAATACATTATTCACATTAAACAATCTACTTCTTTACTTTTTAAAGGAAAATCTAAAAGCTAACTTACGTTATAGTTTTACTAACTTCATGTAACATGACCTTCATGTAACATGACCTTTTCTTTCCTAGAGATTGATCAACATATATTGCTTTTTCTTTTTTGAAACAGTATCTATTATCATTCAGCTGTATCAATGATATTCTTATATAGAATTATGTATTTAAGGAAAGATTTTTCACATTCATAATTGAGAAAACATAATTTAGAAGTACCTGTTCTTTTAAAAGAATCTGGAGTCTGTTTTGTTTACTAGGTGATTTACCTGTGCTTGTTACATATGGTTTGCATTTGGTTTACATAGAATGTTTGGGAAAAAGATGTGTCTAAGTCTGTCTCCCATTTTTTTTTAAATAGCTAGCTTTCCTGAGTTTTTATATTTGTATCCTTACCTACAAGTCACTCATTAACCTACCTCATTCTAGTGTTCACTCCCATTGTTCTATTAAAATTGTTCTCTACAAAATTGTCCATGACTCCTGTAGCCATATGTCCTAGTTTTCCCAGAACAGCATTAAGTTGCCTGTTAGTCTGACATAGTTATTAATACAATTCCTTTTATGCTCAAAAGTGTCCCAGTTTATATCATAAATTTTATTGTTACCCTTTTTGTAAACTACATGTTGAGGAAGACTGTGATCATACTTTATAGTTTATCATGCTTTTCAGTAGCATTTCACACTGTTGATTCTTTTTCTGTGGCCCAACATTCTTCTCTACTTGTCCTATCAACGTTTGGTATTTCTTAGCACTTTGTCCTAGCGTCTCTGCTTTTTACACTTTTCTCATTTTTTCTGAAATCATATTATATGGTATCAGTTGCTTTTTACATATCCTTCTAATGCAGTTAGTCTTTTCTGGAAATTCTTATACCAATTGAATTTTCAACAAGCTGAAATAAAGATTGTTAAGATCTTTAAATATACATGTATTTTTTTTAGCAGTAAATTATTTCCAGCCAAGGTCTCAAACTATCTTTAGAAGCCTTCAAACTTTGCCATAATATTTTTTTCCTCTTTCAGTAGTAGCATAAAACATTTTATATATATAAATGCTGCTTTTCTAAAAGTATTATAAGCTTTTCCCATTTTTACATTGAGTATTAGAACAGGTTTTAACTATATTGAACTAACCATAACTAGCCACAGATATTACAACAGGATCTCTGTACTTTCTTTCTATTTTTTAGCAGCTTCTGTCTAGCCTTGGCTTCAATTGTAGTTAGATGATATTTTAAAATTTTATCTATACTTTTTTTTTTATTTTTATTTTTTATTTTATTTTTATTTTATTTTATTTTTTTATTGCATTTTAGGTTTTGGGATACATGTGAAGAACATACAATATTGTTGCATAGGTACACACGTGGCAGTGTAATTTGTTGCCTTCCTCCCCTTCACCTATATCTATACTTTTAATAAATACAAGAGTTGATACAATGAGAATTTTCTTTTTTATATTCAATTTTATACTTTTTTATATTCAATTTTATACCATATGCTTTGTGGTTCCAAACATAGCTCATAATTTTCTGTATTCCAGAAATGTTAGAATTTGTCTTTTGAAACAGTCGTGTAAAGGGAATCTAAAACCATGTATTGCACAACATAGGAATATCTGTAGATGCTCATAATCCTAGATTGCCTTTCTGCCTTGCATATCAAACTACTCATTGAACCATATTGTTTGGATATCTGTAAACACCTCAAACATACATTGTCCACAGCAAAGACTCATTATCGCTCTATTAATCTGGCTTCTTTTACATTATCCTGTTTGTATGTGTGGGTACATGAGCACATGAGTGTGTGTTTTGCTTCCACTGTCTAACCATCTAAACAGTTATGCAGCCCCAAAATCTAGGAGTCGTTTTTGACTTCTTTTTACTCCTTCCAGATATAGCAGACGTTACCAACTCTGTCCTTCAAATCTTCTGAATATCTTTACATAGCCTCTTCATCACTGCATCTTTATGCCACCACCATAGTTCAAGTCATGGCCATCTCTAGGCCTCTTATCTCTGGTTGTTGCTGCTCTCCTTCAGTCACTTTGCACGTTACACTTCTGTAATATTCTCTCTCTTAAAACCCACTACTGGCTTGCCATTCTCTTCATGTGGACTCTAAACTCCTGACACTTGTTTATAACACCCTGTAGCTTCATTTGTACCATGTATCCTCTGCATTCTTTCTCCAAGTGATACTTTTTCTTACGTACTGCTCCCTCTACCTATAACACCATCTGCTCCACCCTTATTAGTTTATCTGGTTAATCCAAATTTCTGCTTTGTTTTATAGGCCTCAGTTTAAACTTTACTTCCTCAGAAGAGTCTTTTCTTTTTCTTTTTTTTTTTTTGAGATGGAGTCTTGCTGTGTCACCTAGGCTAGAGTGCAGTGGCACAATCTTGGCTCCCTGCAACCTCCACCTTCTGGGTTCAAGTGAGTTTCCTGCCTCAGCCTCCTGAGTAGCCTGGCTAATTTTTTTGTGTTTTTAGTAGAGGTCAGGTTTTGCCATGTTGGCCAGGCTGGTCTCGAACTCCTGATCTCAGGTGATTTGCCCACCTTGTCGTCCCAGAGGGCTGGTATTACAGGTGTGAGCCACTGCACCTGGCCAAGTCTTTTTTTTGGATTGTAGTCTAGTTTTATTTGTTCTTGTGACTCCCTGTACTTTTCCTGTTACAGCCCTTATCACACTCTGCCTTCCTAGATGTTAATCTCCGTGAAGGCAGAGATAATCTAAAACTTGATTTATTTACCACTTTATTCTCAGAGATTAGTTGAAAACCCGACCCTTAGTAGGTGCTCAATAAATATTTGTTGATGAGTGAGTTTAACACTGAATCATTGCTCTTTAAATCTGTAATGAGGAAAGTACCAGTTTGAGTAAAAATAGAAGTCCTAATCATTTTATTTCATTAATGATTCCAAGACGTTTTCACAAGAACAGTAGTATTTAAGCAGTGTCAGGAAAATAGCAAGTTAGATTAATTATATTCTGCTTATTCATCTTCTGGTTTTGATTAAATAGAACAGTGAATTTCAATTATTAACTGAAAAACTCCCAGCATCCCTTAGCACTGTCACATCAATATCAATGACTCACTAGCTCAGAAGTGGCACAGTAGTTGTCAGTCATGGGGGTGCTTCTCAGAATCTCAGGGGTTGGTATTAATAATTTGTAAAAAGTCCCTAATCCTACTTCCTCATTGAGTTAGACCCTCTCTCGTCCATTGAGAAGACCTGAAAGAGAGTATACTTAACTTCAGTGGGCCCTGTTCTTAGCTATTGTTAAACTTGTTTAATGTTTGGTAAAATAATTCTATGGACCAAAACCTAAGTGTAGAAATTAAAAAGTGCCCTAGAGGTACTCCTGACTGATGAGTATGACAGGTAGGTAGGTAGATGAATAAGTTGGTTAAAGTGAGGAATCATTTTAAAAAATGATATGAGCCAGTTGTGGTGGCACATACCTGTGATCCCAGCTACAGAGGAGGCTGAAGTGGGAGGATTGCTTGAGCCCAGGAGTTTGAGTCTGGCCTGGGCAACATAGGGAGACCCCCATCTTTGAGGGAAAAAAAAAAAAAAAAAATATATATATATATATATATATATATATACCTTAAACATTGTATTTTAACTTAAAACAGAACTATGTGTTCATTCTCCAATCTTTTAACTTTGGGCAAAGCATTTTCAGGATATGGTTTTCTTGACTGGAGTTCTTGCTCATCTTTTTAATAAATAACACATCTATAAAGCATCATCGGTGATTTCCAATTTTAGTCTCTTTAAAATAGAGTTAGAATATAAATCTGAGTGTAAAATACTTAGAGGCTTTTATGATTTTTCAGTCTCAAGGTTTTTTAGCTTTTTTTCCTGGCATTTGTTTTTATTCTCTCTCAGAAGCATGTGATTCAGTTTTTGTAATACCTCTCTGTGCTTTCATATGTCATTAATTCATATATTTTTGATTTAAATTGTATAATTATGATAAAAAGAACAATTAGCATGACTAGAAACAAAAATTGATGCTAGGTAGCCATATGCCTCAGCTTGTGTACGGGGAATTAGCTGCTGGCCTAGAATATTCCATATATTATGAGTGTGAATATGTTTTGCAGTGGGAGTGGAAACTCCTTAGTACAGTGAGTCAGTGAAGTTGAAATAGGTTAAAGAGAGCTAATGCATATATACTAACAATTTTTAATGATAAAGATTTTGTACAAGCCTGTCCCCCCACCACCCCAATGATGTATTTAAATTTTAAGGATTTTTTTTTTAAGGCTTAAGAAATTTGTGTGTCTTTTTTGTTTGTTTTTTCTTTTTTTATGTGTTTTTTTCTTTTATCTTTGAAATATTATTTGCTAAAAATTGTATTCATGTATTTTTTTGAATAGAAGAAAACTAAATGTACATCTTTTGAAATCATACAGATTTGATTGATAAGATGAAATGAGGTTAATCTAGGGGTAAAATTGATTGGAGCAGAAAATATTTCATTATATCATTAGAATCAAGAAAATAAGCTATCTCAGTATCATGTCATGTATTGGACATGTGATAATTATAATGTGTTAAGTGCTTTTTATTAATGCTTCATGTAATTCTTTTAAGATGGGTGTTTTTATTTTCCACTTTATAGATGAGGAAATTGATTCAGAGAGTGTAAATATTGTGCCTAAAGCTGTATAAATATTAAATGGAAGGCTGGGGTTTGAATTTAGGTATATCTGATTCTAAAGTGTATATATTCTGTATCATTGGCTAAGCTTTTTAAAAAAACCTTATGTAATTTTTGGGATATGTCTTTTTTAGATGAAGAAAATAGTTTACATGTGGTAGTGAACTGTGGAGAAGCATTACTGAAGAATAACACTTACTGGCCTCTTGTTAGTGATTTTATTAATATTCTTTCTCATCAAAGTGTGGCCAAGAGATTTTTGGAGGATCATGGTTTATTAGTTACATGGATGAACTTTGTATCTTTCTTTCAAGGTATGAATTTTACCCCTTTATTAATTTTTTGGTTTCAAAATTCCTAATACTAAATTATTAAATATTAATTAAAATATAATAGCACATCATTCAGGCTACACATGAAATGTCTCATTATTTTGTTTTATTTTTTTAACAGAAAAAAATAAGATCTTTATTTTACACCATACACAAAAGTAAAATTTAGACAGACAAGGATTATATGCTTAAAAAACTGAATTAGAAATACAAAGAGAAGATAGGTCAGAATTGAGTTAGAGGAAGATTTTATAGGCACAAGAGCAATTAAGCAAGACATAGAAGAACAATAAATCTGACTACATAAAATTAACTTCTGGAATATTAAAACAAAAATAATTTCTTTTTGATATTGTCAATCTTTTTATTTTTTAATTAATTAATTTTTTGGATAAAGAAAATGTGGCACATATACACCATGGAATACTATGCAGCCATAAAAAAGAAGGAGTTCATGTCCTTTGCAGGGACATGGATGAAGCTAGAAACCAACATTCTCAGCAAACTGACAAAAGAACGGAAAACCAGACAACGCATGTTCTCACTCATAAGTGGGTATTGAACAATGAGAACACGTGGACATAGGGAGGGGAACATCACATAGGAGGGCCTGTTGAGGGGTGAGAGGGATTGGGGAGGGATAGCAGGGGGTGGGGAAATTGAGGAGGCATAACATTAGGAGAAATACCTGGTGTAGATGATGGGGGAATGGATGCAGCAAATCACCTGGCTAGGTTATGGAATAAAGGGAATGCTTATACAAAAATAATAAATAAAAAAAGAAATGTCTCATTATTTTAATTGGTATTTGTAAGTACTTTAATAAAATGTTTATAAAACATACCAGGGAGTTAGGAAAAATGTCAAATGGTTGGAAAAGAAACAGGAGTACATTGAACTGAATTTTTTTATTTTTAATAGAGACAGGGTCTGTGTTGCCCAGGCTGTTCTAGAATCCTGAGCTCAACCAGTCCATTTTTCTCAGTGTCCCAGAGTACTGGGGTTACATACATTAGCCACTGTGCTTGGCTTTGAAGCACTTGTAACCATTAATATAGAAATGTGAATTCTATTCTCTGAGAAAGATTAATAGCACACAAAACTTTCAACTAACAAATTAAATTGTTTTGACTTTCTTATTAAAAGGTATTGAATTTGTTATATGAGACAATTCATAAAATATTTCTAAGAAAACCTAGATTGTAAAAAATTCTGAAAGGACTAGTTTGTTTCGTTTTTAGTAATTTACTTATTTCTATATGTACTGTGTCAGTCATACTATTTGTGTGCATAAAATGTGTTTGGGACTACTAAATGTACTTGATATTTAATCTGAATGTGTGCTTCCATTTGACAAGGTTTAAATCTGCTTTAATTTTTCCAAGGTATGAACTTAAACAAGCGAGAATTAAATGAGCATGTGGAATTTGAGTCTCAGACCTACTATGCTGCCTTTGCTGCTGAACTTGAGGCCTGTGCACAGCCAATGTGGGGACTCTTATCACATTGTAAAGTTAGGGTATGTTGGAAATATTTTTGTTAATATCTGTTTACTTTAATTATTTTAGAAAAAGACTTGTGAAAATATTGATTTGTTCACTTGTATATAATGTGCAATGTTTAATTTTGTTTCAAATTGAATTCAGCTTTATGAAAGCTGACCTGAGGCAGTAATTTTTATTCTTAGGTAGTTTGGAATTTATTATTATCAGAACTTTCCAGCTTGTTGCCATTGTGAACAGTCTTTGGAACTTCATTAGTCTTCACATTCATCTTTATTGTTTCATTTATCAGTCGCCTAATGCTTCTTATCTTTCAAGGACTAGGATAGTCTTCAATAAAGTTTACACTTATAAGATTCCCAGGACAAAACAAGTATAAATTTCATAAAACATCTAGTTGTTGTTACGTATATTATAATATATAATATTATAAGCATTGGTTTGATGGGTCTCCAGAAACCTTGGGCAGTCTAGACAAATTGAATCCCTGACCCAATTAAACTAAATACTTGACTAAAATTTTGATATGTGGACACCATGAAGTTCCAGCTGGTTATTTTATACTAGTAATCATGTTGGACAAGATTTTGTAATGGAAATATTTTGAAGCCCTGGATTCTAATCTTGGTTCTGCCTCTTTTTCACTTGGGTGGCTTGGTCAGCTCATTTAAAACTAGTTGAATTTCTCAGTCTGTTTACTGAACTTTTAAAAACAAAGTGAACGAGAAATGGGATAGTAAAGCCTGCTCTTTATTATTATGAAGCTCTCTTCCATCTAACATTTAAATGTATGTGTTTCTTTAAGTAGATTTATACTTTGTTTTGTTAGTTCAGCCATTCTCTAAATGCAGATGACTCACAAGTTTGTTAGTCTTGCTAGGTTGAAATTCATTCCCTCCCTCCCTCCGTCCCTCCCTCCCTCCCTCCGTGTCCTTTCTCTCCCTCCCTCCCTCCCTCTCTCTCTGTTGCCCAGGCTGGAGTGCAGTGGCACAATCTTGGCTTACTTCAACCTCCACTTCCCAGGTTCAAGCAATTCTCTTGCCTCAGCCTTCTGAGTAGCTGGGATTACAGGTGTGCGCAACCACACCCAGCTAAGTTTTGTATTTTTTTCAAACTTCTAACAGGTCTGATTATTCATGTAGATGCCCTTATAGGTACATGAATTTTCTCAGGTCCTGAATTAACTTTTAAAAATTATCTGTCCATACTATATTTCCTTTTGTGACCTTGTTGTCATTTAGTGGTATTTTAAATTATGTAATTGTCCATTCTGGAAACTTTCTCCCCTTGCTGTACTAGCTGTGTTCAGCCTGTAATCAGATACTGTGAATCTTTCATTCCTGAAATGTTCCTCTTCCGCTTCTTTCCTTTATTTCTCTATATTTTAAAAATATGGATTATTAAGATAATTTCTTTTATATGTATATACACATATATATATGCATACATATGTATATATGTGTATATATATACATATACATACATACGTATAGATATATACATATATACGCATATATAATGCATATATATATACGTATATATATATGCATATATATATGTATGTGTATATATATATATATATAAAATTTCACTTTAGGTTCTGGGGTACATGTACAGAACATGCCGGATTGTTGCATAGGTACATAGATGGCAATGTGGTTTGCTGCCTCCATCCCCGTCACCTATATCTGGCATTTCTCCCCATGTTATCCCTCCCTAACTCCCTACCACAGGCAATCCCTCCCCTGGTCACCCCCACAGACCCCAGTGTGTGATGCTCCACTCCCTGTGTCCATGTGTTCTCATTGTGAGTGAGAACACGCGGTGTTTGATGTTCTTTTCTTGTGTCACTTTGCTGAGAATGATGGTTTCCAAATTCATCCATGTCCCTACAGAGGACACAAACTCATCATTTTTTATGGCTACATAGTATTCTATGGTGTATATGTGCCGTATTTTCCTTGTCCAGTCTATCATCGATGGGCATTTGGGTTGGTTCCAGGTCTTTGCTATTGTAAACAGTGCCACAATGAACATATGTCTGCATGTGTCTTTATAATAGAATGATTTGTAATCCTTTGGATATATACCCAGTAATGGGATTGCTGGGTCAAATTTCTATTTCTAGGGCCTTGAGGAATCGCCACACTGTCTTCCACAATGGTTGAACTAATTTACACCCCCACCAACAGTGTAAAAGTGTTCCTATTTCTTCACATCCTCTCCAGCATCTGTTGTCTCCAGATTTTTTAATGATTGCCATTCTAACTGGCGTGAGGTGGTAATCTCATTGTGGTTTTGATTTGCATTTCTCTAATGACCAGTGATGATGAGCATTTTTTTATGTTTGTTGGCCTCATATATGTCTTCTTTTGAAAAGTGTCCGTTCATATCCTTAA
>PVKP010020184.1:0-41148 GCA_004027715.1 Plecturocebus donacophilus | reverse complement strand
TTTGGGCACCCAGTCCCGTACACTCCGCACTGAGAAGTGCCGCGCCGGCCAAAAGAGTCATGCTAGCGACCCGTGTGGCTCCTTCGCCGGGAATCTCCCGGTCTGTGGGCAACAAAAATTCGTCGGAAAGTGCGACGTCCACTCGTTCTCTGCACTTTCACTAGGAGCTACATTCCTGAGCTGTTGCTAATCGGCCATCTTGGATCTCTCTCGACAGCATTTTTCAAAGACAAAGATCTAGGACTCTCCACAAATGAATAGCCTGTGTAACTGTTTGCATTCTCCTGTGTCCTCATCTTTTATTTCATTATCTTTTACATGTCATGGAGCCTTTTCTGAGGAAACAGAAAAATAATAAAGCAAATAACAACTGGCTCAGGGGAAGATATCCCCAGAGCCATATCACCAGCAGTATTTAAAACACACCACCACCGGTGCAGGAGAATCAGGTGCTGGAAGGAGCCAAATCAATCTCTAACCTGCACAGAAGGGCACTGAGATTAACAGAGCACTCATCTGAGGAGGGGCAAGGGGAAGCCTGGTGGGTTATAAACAGTGTCATCAAATACCTTACTGTGTGCCTTAGTGCCATTTGAGGAATACTAAAAGCAGAAATAGACCAGAGACTGGGTGACTTTCCTAAGCGTGTGGCCTCCTTTGCATGTTGGTGGATCACTTGGTCTACAGTATGTACCTGACTTAACTCTTGACCTGTGGCTCTCTTTACCAGCTTTTCTGAGAAGTTTGTAGATTGTAGCTGAGCTGCAGAATGTTTGTTGCTGATCTGTGGGGAGATAAGTACAAATAATAAGAGTAAGCATTTTAAAACTCTTGGAGGAATTTGGCATTGCTGTAATAGTCCAGCATGTAAATTTTGAATTTCATACATTTATTAATGACTGGCTGATTAGGATTTTTAAGTTAACTCTGGTCTATCAGAAGCTGGATATGGTAGTCCACAACCGTGATCCCAGCACTTTGGGAGGTCAAGGTGAGAGGATCAATTAAGACCATGAGTTCAAGACCAGCCTGGGCAATGCAGTGAAACCATGTCTCTACTAAAAAAAAGAGAGAGAGAGAGAGAGAGAGAAGAAGAAGAAGAAGAAAGAAAAAGAAAAACTTCGCTGGGCATAGCGGCTTACCCCTGTTTTCTCCAGCTACTGGAGAGACTGAAGCAGGGGGATTGCCTGAGCCTAGGACTCCAAGGCAGCACCGAGCTGCGGTCACCACTGAACTCTAGCCTGGGTGACACAGTGAGTCAATCTCAAAAAAATTAATTAATTTCACCTTATTTTAAAATAGTACCTTTATTGACCTATTTTAAAATTAGAATTTATGCTGTTTAAGATTTTTTAAAGGGCATTTTTATCTTGATTTCCCCACCGAACTGTCTCAGCACCACAACACACAAAAAAAAAAAGAAAAAAGAGAAAAATATTCCGCCAAAATGATTTAAAATCATTGTTATAATCACCAAATCCATTCAGTTTTTCCTTAAACTAAGGACAACCCAGGTGTGACTTTAGGTGAGAGATGTGTTTGCCTCTGATTGGTGGCTTGTTTCAGTCTTACTAGGCTCATCTCAGGAGTGAAGAATCTCTTCCAAAATTCCCCTTTTTTCATTTTGTTCTTCTAATTTTTGATTTTCTATCTCTCTGCATTTTCTTGTTATTGACTTAAAAAACCAAGCAAGTTGAACATTTTGCAGGACTTTATGAGACTGGAAATGCGCCCTAAAAATGTCGCTTTTTAAAGACGTTATTTCTCTCTTCTTTCGTTAGCGCCTCAGTGACATCTGCTTTTTTTCAGTTGTCTTTCTTTTTCTTTTAGTGATCCTCATGCTTGACTAAAACACCTCAGAGGCTCCCTGTTGCTAGCGCCATCAAAGCTAAATGCATCTTGCTGAAGGAGCCGGTGGTTTCCTGATGATGCAGTAAATGTGTGCATATGAACAATGGGAGCAGATAGCACTACCACGCTTCAGCAGTTTGACCCTCCCTTTCCCAAGAGTTGTGAGGAGAGCTGAGCACTGCATTGGTGAGCAGAGTCAAAGGTGTTAGACTGTGAAATAAAGCTTCAAAAGCGGAGCTTTTGGAACATAAAACATTCACACTTCTACCTGAAATCTCTTTCCAGCTGCCTGTACAGTATTGGAATGTCTAACACAAGAATTGCGCAGAAGTTTGAATTCTCTGTGGTACTTCTTGTGGCTACCTTACTTTTCCGAACTTAGATGTTATCAACTAGAAAGAAGGAAAAGAAATTGACTGAAATGTCAGGAGGCTTTACTTTAATTTAATACTTTCAAACAATTGCTCAGAGCAAAAAGCTATGCTGTTGGCTCCACACCTGATTGGTGCCTGAGATTCTAAACCTAAATAATCAAGGGCACAGGGAAACACCCTGAAGTGGATGGGATGCCCCTTTTAAAAGGGTAAAGCACTTTACTTCATTAGTCTTTTCAAGCAGAATCTTTTCCATGGGGAAAAAATCCTTCATTTTTCACAGGACTAATTAAAGGAAAATTATAAAATTTCCAATAAACTAGCAACATTTCTTTAGAGCCTACTTCATACAGATTATCATTCTAGGGCTCAGAAGCAGGCATCTCTATTAAATGTAATTACTCCTTTCGGTTCACATATGTATAATTATGTCTTGTATTGTAGTTAGCTATTTCCCTTTCTCATTCTCCCTCTAGACTGCAAATTCCTTGAAGGCAAAGATTAGGATTTCCACCTCTATGTAACCCCTTCCACACCTAGTATAATCTAGTTTTCTACATACAAGATGCTCAAAGAATTCTAGCTAAAATAAAATATTGGAGAAATAATGGGCTGGTTCCCCCCACATGTGGGGTGCATATTGGAGAAATGACCACAGTTTAGTTATTAACTAACTCATTTGGTCGTTACAAAAATATTTATTTTGTAAATACTATGTGTCAGTACTCTGTAAGGGATATAGCCAAAAAAAAAAAAAAAAAAAGATGTGAGTCTCGTAGCCAGTGCCCTCATGGAGTACACACACTCAGTGTTGGATCCAAGACTGGATGCTTTGCTTCTGCCTCTGCACGTGATATGACAGTGTCACAGGGAGTGTCAGTAAATTTAAAATAATTTAGTTTAGACCATGTCAAAATGACTTGATTTATACTACATATTTTTATCACTTGGAGATAAATAAGAAATCAATAACAGAAATTTATCTTGAAAATCCCCAATTATGTAAAATCTAAATAACACAATTCTAAATGATGCATAGGTGAAAGGAGCAATCAAAAAGAAAATTAGAAAGTATTTTGAACTAATGAAAAATGAGAGGAAATATATGAAATTTGTGGGAGACAAATAAAGTAGTACTTAGATTTTTATTGCAATGCATAATAGTAGAAAGAGGAAAGATTCAAAATCAATGACTCAGTTTTCACAGTAAGAAATGGAATATGAAACAAAACAAAAAATGAACAATAAAGTGAGCAAGACAGAAAATAATAAATATCAAAATACAAATCAGCAGAATTGAAAATAGAAAAGCAATAGAGAAAACTCAATAAAACCAGAAGCTGTATCTTTGATATCACTAAAGTTGATAAATATCTAAACAGACTGACCAAAAGCAAACATAAAAGACACAACTTACCAATATCAGAAATGCAAGTGGGGACCAGTATAGATTCTACAGATAGTAATAGTTTAATGAAAGAATACTATAACCACTTTCATTCAATAAAGTTGACAACTTAGATAAACTGAAAAATAGACATTACCCAAAATCAGTCTAAATTATATAGATTACCCAAGTAGTTCTATAGCTCCTGGAGTAGTTGAAATTTTATTTTAAAAGCTCCTATAAAGAAATCTTCGGCCAGGCGCAGTGGCTCATGCCTGTAATCCCAGCACTTGGGAGGCCGAGGCGGGTGGATCTCTTGAGGTTAGGAGTTCAAAAATAGCCAGGCCAACATGATGAAACCCCGTCTCTACTAAATTATAAAAATTAGCCTGGTATAGTGGCAGGTGCCTATAATCCCAGCTACTTGGGAGGCTTAGGCAGGAGAATCGCTTGAACCCTGGAGGCGGAGGTTGCAGTGAGTCAAGATCACGTCATTGCACTCTAGTCCTGGCAACAAGAGCAAAACCCTGTTCAGAGAGAGAGAAAGAGAGACAGAGAGAGAGAGAGAGAGAGAAAGGAGGGAGGGAGGGAGGTAGGGAAAAGAAAAAAGAAATCTTCAGACCAAGAAGACTTTACTGCTAAGTTTTGCCATGCATTTAGAGAAGAAATAGTATCAATTCTACACAAAGTTTCAGATCATTAAGACAAACTCAGTCTGTGAGGCTGATATTTCTCTGATACTACAACCAAAATGATATTTAAAGAAAAGAAATTACAGCTCAACGTGCCTCGCGAATGTAATTTTTTAAATTTTGGCAAATTTTTAGTACATTGAATTAAAAAATATAGGAAAAGGATAATACATCATGACCAAGTGTAGTTTATCACAAGAAGAACTGGTTTAACATTCCAAAATCCATCAGTGTAATTCACCATTAACAGATTAGAAAAAGAAAACCCATATGATCACCATCAATAGATACAGAGAAAGCATTTGACAAAATGCAACATCCTTTGCTGATTTAAAAAAAAAAATTCTTTGCGCAAACTAGCAATAACAGGAAATTTCTAAAAACAGATCTTTTGAGAGAAAACACTGACAGTGGATAGAGAGGTGATGCAGACATCATGGCTGAAGGCAAAGAAGCTGGGAAGCCTGCACCAAGTTGCCGAGTTCCAGAATCAGCTCCTGATCCTGAACAGGTCCTAAAGAAGGGGCAAATGAAGGAACTTCTGTGCACCATGCTCCCATTGCAGACCTTTGGGATTCTAGCTACAAGATTCCGTGACCCCCACGGACATTTGATTTGGCAGCAGGAACTGTCCAGAGATCAGGCAGAGAGAAAACTCAAACTTACGCGGAGCCCAGTAGGTTTTCTGGCACATGATGCAGCTGCAGCAAAACATAAAACCATAGGAGCCTATTTCCCTAAGGCTCTCCAACTTGCTCTGAGGGACTGTATCTCCTGCTGTCTGTTGGCCTGGGAGAGAGGAGGGTTGACTTTCTTGTGAGACAGGACATGTGAACATGCAATCTCTGGCCCACTGGCCCCTCCCAAGAACACCTGCCTGGCAACTTCCACAGCAGGTACCCACAGCATAGCCTCCACTGTCCTGCATGAGTGTTTTCCTGACAACTGAGAGCACTTTGGATTTCCTAGCCCAGCCAGTGCTCAACCCTAAGGGGCCAAAGGACAAAACTGTGGGCCCTGTCTCAACACCCCAGAATTTGAGTACATCACCCAGGGGTATCAAGCTGAGAGATTTGTGGCCTAAGCTGGAGTTGATAAGAAGTCGCCACTCTCAGGACACTGAGGAGAGGGTGGTGTGGGTTTGTGTGCTGGCACAGGGGCTGGTTGTCCCTCCCTCCAAAGGACTGGTCTGGTAAGAGAGTAGCCTGATAGCCAGGCGCAGCTTCTTCCCCAGGCAGCTCCACAGTGCAGGATATCTGAAGTAGCCTAATGATTTGGGAGCAGAAAGTTTGGCACAAGCCTAACTGGTTGAGTCTGCTCCTGGGACAGATGCTGGAGGGAGACCTGCTGAGGCATTGAGTCAGAGAAGCATGAGCTGGGTTTTTCATTCAGTATTTCTGATGAGTGAAAAACCCAGAGTCACAGGCACCACACCAGCTGCCCGTGCACAGTACTACCACCTTTCCCAGGGATACCCTGTTCTTGATTCACTGCATTGCCAGACCACCTTCAGATATACCCCACAACCCACTCTGATTCTACCAACCTCAGAGGACCACTGGGTCCCTGGAGAGTTGCAGGTCTCTTGGTGACCTAACCTTTGGCTCTAATTGACCTTATGAAAGGAGGGAGTACAGCCCACCAAGCCCCACCTTGGGGCTAAGAAAATACAGACGTGGCAGCAGTAAGTAAAGGGGGCTCCACCAAGGCACAGTAATGGACTTGGTGAGTGAGCCATCACTCACCCACTTCTCTTTGCCCAGAGTACTGTTGCATACACACTGAAATATAAAAGCTTAGCACAGCTGAGTAAAAGCTCACATGCCAGCTCTTACCCTTAAGCACCATCTACTAGACCACATCCTGAATTATACTACCAAATAAATATAAAACAAGCAACCCCTGTGAAACCCAATACAGAACACTATCCATAACTAATGAATCTGTACAGAGCATTGGCCCTCTGGAAGTACCCAGAATGAAAAATACTTGTCTATACACAACATATATCACACAGTTGAACCCTCAAAGGAAAAAAAGGAATAAAAAAATAACCTCTCCCCCCAAAAATGACAGCAATTTTAAAGAGAAAAAGAAACACAAGCCACCTCGTATGAGAATAAATTACTACAAGAATTCTGGCAGTTCAAAATTCAGAGTGTTTTTCTCCCTTTAAAGAATCTCACCAGCTTCCCAGCATTGGATCTTAACTAGAGTGAAGTATCTGAAAGGACAGACATGCAATCCAGATGGCAAGAAAGCTCAATGAGATTCAAGACAAAGTTAAAATCCCATCCAAGGAAACCATAGAAACAACTGAAGACTTGAAAGATAATATAGCTGTAGCATAGTCATATTAAGAAAGAAAAAACTGAACTCCTGGAATGGAAAAATTCACTACAGGAATTGCAAAATACAACTGAGAAAGTTTAACATCAGACTTGACCAAGCTAAGGAAGAAATTTCAGAGCTCAAACATGGGTTACTTAAATGAACCCAGTCAGACAAAAATAAAGAAAATATTCAAAGCAATGAACAAAGCCTCTGAGAAATGTGAGATTATGTAAAGAGACCAAACCTAAGACTCATTGGCATTCCTGAGAGGGAGGAGTAACCAACTTGAAAAACGTGTTTGATTATATAATTCGTAAAAAATTTTCCCAATTGTGCTAGAAGTCAACATGGAAATTCAAGAAATTTAGAGAACCTCTGCACAATGTTATCCAAGAAAACCATCCCGAAGACACATGATTTTCCAAGACTAACATGAAAGAAAAAAGAAAAAATCTTAAAGATGGATATAGAAAGGGGTCACATCACTTACGAAGGGAACCCCCTCAAGCTAATCTAACAGAAGACTTCTCAGCAGAAACTGTATAATCCAGGAGAGACTCAGTGCTTATTTATAGCATTCTTATAGAAAAGAAATTCTAAACAAAAAGTTCTTATTGCTCCCAGATAAGAGTCATGTGTGAAGGAGAAATAAAATATTTTCCAAACAAGCAAGTGCTAAAGTAATTTGTTACCATTAGACTAGCCTCACAAGAGGTCCTTAAGAAAATGCTAAATATAGAAATGAGAGAACAGATACTTAGTACCACAAAAACATGTTTTTAGCCCACAGACCCTAGAAAGCAACTACTCAACTGAGACTACAAAGCAACCAGCTAACACCACCACAACAGGATCAAAGCTTTGGATATCAAAATTAACCTGGAATGTACACAGTCTAAAAGTCCCACTTAAAAGGTACAGAGTAACAGGTTGAATAAAAAAATAAGATTCAATCTTCTCTTGTCTTCAAGACCCATCTCACATATAATGTCATCCATAGGCTCAAAGAAAAGAGATGGAGAAAGATCTATCACAAAAACAGAAAATGAAAGAGAGCAGGGGTCACTATTTTTGTATTTGCTAAAACAGACGTTAAACCAAGGACAGTCTAAAAGGGCAAAGAAGGTCATTACATAATGATTAAGGGTTCATTTCAACAACAAGACTTAACTACATATGTATATGTATATTTTGTATGTATATATACATACATATTCACTATATAATATGTATGTGTGTACATACACATACATATTCTCTTATAACAAACCTGCACATGTATCATATTATATATGAATATATGGAGATAATATATGTATTATCTATTATACATATCATATATTATTATATATATAATATATTTTAATATAGAATAGATCTTATGAATCTGGGTGTTACTATACATATGCTCTCTCTATATGTATAGAGAAAGACAACTCTCTTCATATATATATAGACAGAGGAACTCTCTATCTATATATTATATATAATATATGTATCTATATATTATATATATATTATATATAATAGATATTATATATATAATTATATATATAATATAGATATATATTATAGATATAGATATATAATATAGATATATTATAGATATATTATATATCTATATTATAGATCTATATTATATATAGATACATATATATAATATAATATATAGATACATATATTATATATAATATATACAGATATATATACATACTATACATATGCTCTCTCTCTATATATAATACATAATATATATGTTACATATAATATATATATATTATATATACATAGAGAGAGAGAGAGCATATGTATAGTAACACCCAGATTCATAAAATCTGGAGAAAAACAGGAAAGAAATCTATCAACAGAGTAAACCGACAACCTGTAGAATGGTAGAAAATATTTGCAAACTATGCATCTGGCGAAGGTCTAATATCCAGAATCTGTAAGGCACTTTAACAATTGAACAAGCAAAAAAGAAATAACCTCATTAAAAAGTGGACAAAGGACACGAACAGACACTTCTCAAAAGAAGGTTTACAGGTGGCCAACAAACATAAGGACAAATGTTCTATATCACAAATCATCAAATAAATGCAAAACAAAACCACAGTGAGATACTGCCTCACACCAGTCAGAATACCTATTATTAAAAAGTCACAAATAACAGATGTTGGTGAAGCTGCGGAGAAAAGAAAATACTTACAGGCTGTTGATGGGAATGTAAATTAGTTTATCCACTGTGGAAAGCAACTTGAAGATTTCTCAAAGAACTACAAATAGAACTGTCATTGAATCCAGCAACCCCATTATGGGATACATATCCAAAAGAAAATGAATTGTTCTACTGAAAAGAAGACTCATGTGTTCACATGTTCGTCATAGCATTACATACAATTGCAAATACATGGAATTAATCTAGGTGCCCATCAAGAGTGGATTGGGTAGGGAAAATGTGGTATATACACCATACAATACTATGCAGCCATAAAAAGAAAAAAGTCATGTCATATTTAGCAACATGTATGCAGCCGGAAACCATTATCCTAAACAAATTAATGCAGAAGCAAAAACAAAATACAATTCTCATTTATAAGTGGGAGCTAAATGTTGGGTATACATGAACATAAAGGTGGAAACGATAGACACTGGAGAGTACAACAGGGAGAGGAAGGGAAGGGGGCAAAGGCTGAAAAAACACCTACTGGGTACAATGCTCACTACCTAGGTAATGAGTTCCATCGTACACCAAACCTCAGCATCACACAATATACCCTTGTAACAAATCTGCACAGGTATCCCCTGAATCTAAAATAAGAGTTGAAATTTTCAAAAAACAAAACTTCTCAACCTGATAAAGTGCATTTTGAAAGTACCATAATACCATAATCAATGGTGAAAGTACAAATGTACCCCTGCTAAGTTCAGAAACATTTCAAGGATGACTGCTATGATCACTACTATTGAATACTGCACTACATTTTCTAGCCAGGAACATACGCAAGAAAAACAAAACAAAAGGCACCAAAGTTGTGAAAGTGAAGCCATTTATTTACAGATGGCATTGTTGTCTATTTAGGAAATCCTGTGATATGTACAAAAAACTATTAAGATGAATAAGATTAGCAAATTTGACAAAATATAAGCACACAAATATTATTTTTTCCATATACTTTTAGTGAACAATTAGAAATTGATTCAAATAATACTATTTATAATAGCATCACAAATACAAAATTCTTCAGATTAACTCTCACAACAGCTGTGCAGAATTCATGTACTAAAAACCACAACATGTTGCTGAGATAAATTAAATACCTAAAAATGGCAAAATATATCATGTTTATGTTAGGTATCATTTCTCCCCAAGTTGATCTTTAGTTTACAAAAAATTCCAATTGAAATCCCAGTCATTTATTTATTTATTTTAGAAATTGACACTGTGACTCTAAAATCCATACGAAAATACAAAAGACCAAGAATAACAAAATATCTTTGAAAAAATGAGCAAAGTGGGAGGACTTATACAATCTGACTTTAAGACTTATTGTAAAGGTACAGTAATCAAACAGTGTAGTATTGACATGAAGAGATACAAAGAATTCAATGGGACAGACATAACATAGAATCCAGAAACAAACCTACACATACACAGTCAATTGATTTTTTTTTAACTTGCAAAGATAGTCCAGTGGAAAAAGATCATATGTTCAACAAATAGTGCTGAAACAATTACATACCTATATGCAAAAAATAAAATTTGATCCTCACATGATATATAAATATAAACTCAAAACAGATCATAGATATAAATATGAAACCTAAAACTGTAAAACTTCTTGAAAACAAAAGAGGAAAATCTTTGTGACCATGATTTAAGCAAATATTTCTTAGACACAAAACACAAAGTGTGTAATCTATAAATAAAGAAAATAAAAAATTAGATCTCATAAAAAATAAGGGCTTCTGCTCTTAGAAAGATGCTGTTTAGAGAAAGAAAAGACAAGCCACAGTCTGGGAGAAAATATTTGCAAGTAACATATCTGATAAAGGACTTGTATTCAATATACAAAACACTCTCAAAACTCAATAAAAATAAAACAGCCCATTAAAAATATGCAAAACCTTTAAACAGATACTTCACTAAAGATGTATGAGTGGCAAATAGGCACATAAAAACATGCCCATCATCATTAGTCATTTGGTAAATGCAAATTAAAATGACAAGGAGATACCTGTACACACTTATTAGAATGTCTAAAATTAAAAAGATTGAGCATACCAAGTATTAGTGAGGATATGGAGGAACTTGAATTGTCATAGACTCATTGTATGAATGTAAACTGATCAAAATACATTGGAAATATGACTTTCTTAAAAATTCAACACACACCATATGACTGAGCAATCACTCTCCTGGGTATTTGTCTTAGAAAAATAAAAACAGATATCAATTTTTTTAAAAAAAGGCTTACACCCAAATGCTCATGAAAATATATTTCCTAATAGCCAAAAACTGGAAAATGACTCCGCAACCAAAAGAAGTGAATTATCAATTTCAGTACACACAACAACATGGATGACCTTTGCATCATGTTCAGTGAAATAGGTTAGAGGGAAAAATAGTGCACTCTATGATACCATTTATACAAACATTTTATAAAATAATCTATAGTGACAAGAGGCGGAATAGAGTTTGGGAAAGAGAGGGTTTGGAAAAGGATAAGAGGGGGATAAACAGGGAGAGGGAAATTCAGGAGGTAATAGATGTGTTCATTATCTTTATTGCAGTGATGGTTCCATCACTGTGTGTTCATGTCTGTGTGTATATACACACATATATATTCCCACCTGTACGTATACATATGCATCAAATACATATACATATTTATTTACACATGTACATATGTATCAGAATTTATATCATACAATTTAATATATTTGCTTTATTGTCCATCAATATTTCAACAAAATTGTTTAACAAAATTGCACAGTTCTCCATCATTTAAACATTGTACACAAATAAAATTGTATTTTTCTTACTAATGCAAAATAATCATTAGTATGTTAACCATATTTTAGGGCCATAATGTACAGATAATGTCAGCATCTCTAAAGTTAATTAGCACTGTTTATCCACACAAATGCCCCTGGGCTTCTATTCTACAGTTTGTGCAACTTTGTTTCAGCTTTTTATGATTTATTTGTTACCTATTACTTCAAATATCAAAATATATGTTTCTAGAATTATTGCTTTAAAGCTGTCATAGAAATAGAACTGTTATTCTGTTGTTAAGTCAACCAAAGATTAGAGAAAGATATGTTGTGAAACTACAAGCTCTGAGGCCAAACTCAGGTTCAGATTTTGACACTGCCACTCCCTGGCTGCAGATCCCAGAACACTTATTTAACTCAAGCAACAGTTTCCTCATCATTAAATGAAACTATCAATCGCCGGTTCAAAGGTTTGGTTGAGAGGATAAATAAAATATTATATGCAAAAGGTCAAGTACACAGTAGACACTCCAAATTTTTTTCATCTACTTCTTCATTGTATGAGATTGACTGACACTAGCTCTGGGCTGATAAACCCCAAAATCTCAATGAATAAATGCAACAGGTAAAAAAATATTAACTGGGAGGATGTATGGTTTTCGAGTTTCTGCCATTTCCAATACAAGACATACTCCAACTAGCCATGTGAAGAGAGGTAATGGAGGGGATTGTAAGAGGTTTCTACGGCAGACTTGGAAGTGACAGACATAATTTCTACCTATATTCACTTCACTAGAACACAGTCCTATGGTCATAATTGTTGGGTAGTTTGAGAAAGCCGATTTGCTCTATACACTGGCAGTAGAAATTAAGTTTTGGTGCACAGCTAGTATGCCTCTGCTACATTCTCTGTGTAAATTAAGAACAAAGGTCAAAGGAACACTCAGATAAGCTTAAGCGTATAGCCTTAGTAATACCCATGTGTAGTGTAGAGCCTATGTTGGGGCTATATTCCAGAGAGCTCTGGTCGCTGGTATATGAAGTCTTATATATATGTTATCACTCTGAATGCTAATGCTTACAAAACTATAGTAATTATCACCATTGTGAACATCATCAGCAGCTACCATTTCTTGAATGCCAACTTTCCCAAAAGACTTGAACAATGCATTTCACCAATATTATTTCATTAACTTATACTTTCAAGTGGAGAATTCTTAGGGACAGAGGTATGTCTTGTTTGTTTGTTTTACTGCAAGCCTTTTAGTATCAAATAGAGTAAAAGCAGACGATGATTAATTTGAAAGAATAAACATTAGAAACAGAATGTCTTAAATAATTCTAAGAAATCCACCTCAGTCTTTCTAGTGTCCCAAACATAAATATATACACATTTTTTTAAAAACCTGTCTTAAAATGTATTAATATGGTCGTATCAATGTCAACAATATGTGTCTGAAAGCTATGCTTCTCAGGATTGAATAAATTATATCTTCTGACAAATTTGTATCTAAAGAATCTGATTCTTAGAAGAATGTGGCTTATTCACAGAATTCTTTGCTTGTAACTCATCTGTTATTCATGCAATCACTGGATATTCACTGCTGATTTTCCCTGAACTACACAAAAAGAAAGGTGTTTTCCTTTTAAATCCACTGTATACAACAGTGAAAACAAAGTAAGATTCTAACAAGTGTGCATGCTCATTGCTGGTTAAGCTACTGGTTTATGTTAATTCAGGTCATTCCAGTATTGTCAATCCTTCTTTAATCTAGATTCTCTTTAATGAGAGTCATGTTTAAAATGGCATTTCTCCCTGACAGATCCAGAATATGTCTATCTTATATAAAAAACTTAAACGTGAACTGGATTTCAAAAAGATGGACAGTCAAATTTAGTACAATATGAAAGAAGATTAATAATAAAAAATAAATTATTCTTTTACCTATCTAGATATATTGCCTGTGAAATCAAAGGTCAAATCCTAATCTTGTTATTTCTTTTAAAACAATTTTACCTAATGTAGTCTGTCAAGAACATTTATGAATCTGGAGAAATTAGAATACTACATAATTATAAGAAATTTTTTGAAAGGGTGAAATGTCTTCAAGGGTAAAATTAAAATGCTTGAAGGTGAACTCTTAAATACGATATTTCTAGACACAAAAATCTGGAGTATGTCTCTTCTCTAAGTTTATACAATAATATGTTAGTTTTTGTTAGTTATTGGGATATTCTGATTGCTCCCCACCCCTTTTACTACTATGTTGGAAGATAATTGATCCAAGGTCATGTAGTATCAATAGTTCCTACTCTATATGAATGTATATATTTTCTTTTCTGTGCTTACTATTCTTGAATTTCTTCATATTTGTTTTTCACCACAAGTAGTTATTTCCAACCTGTTAAAATTATTTCAACAGTATTTCAAAATGTGAAAAGTCACTCCACTCAACTGAATCAATTTGATAATTTAATGAAGAAAAAGTCAGATTGTGAATGGCTTACACATCATACCTATTGTTTTTGATTTTATCTTGAAGACTTCTGAAAGAAATTTAAGCAGTGAAATAAAATAGATAGCTTATTGTCTTAGGAGTCTGATAAAACTTGAGGCCGAGATGTAGTGATAATATGGTAGAAAGAGATACAAAATAACTTTAATATTAATATTTCTGGCTTCAGTGTCTGGGTATGTGGTGGAATCAACAATCACCAGTGTGGAAAGACTGACTGGATGGACGATGACTTGTTTGGTTTGTGACGATGAATTTGTGAGCACTATACATATCTTTCTGGTGGAGACATTAGGCGTGCAAAAATGTTGGTTTCAAATTCAGCATCCACCAGTCTCATCTCCTGAAATTCTTCCATTCTTTGGTTTTTGTAGTACTCTTTCCCTGGGTTTCCTCCCACCTGCGTGGTTTGGGGCTCTTCCTCATTGACCAGTAGTAGGCATGGTAGAGATTCTCCGAGATCCTGACTCTTTCTCTTGAGAGATGTCATCCCTCAGCTACCATCTTGGGGGCATGAAAATTGCAACTTAGGAAGGGTGGTAGGAAAGCCTGAGGGCAAAGTAGTAGAAAACAAATAGGCCAGAGTGAACATATGGAAGTTTCTGGTGGAATTTTAAAATAATCAGTTGTCAACAGCCTAAAATTTTACTTAGAGATCAAAGAAATAGGAATTACACTAGGTCTTTTTCTTGAGAAAATTAGACGTCTTTTATCAGAACAAAGCCAAATTGCAATATGCAAGGCTCAAGCCATATGACAATGAGTAGAAGAATAAATGAGGGAGAGGGGATGAAGACAAGAAGAGGAAACAGCATGTATAGATTAATCAATAAACATGGTCTGGTGCTTTATTGCACAGTAGAATGACTATGGTTAACAATATTGTATTTTATATTTATAAATAGCTAGAAGAGAGGATTTTGAATGGTCTCGTTATAAAGAAATGATAAATGTCTGAAGTGATAGACATGCTAAATACTCCGACTTGATAGTTATACAATGTATATACATGTACGAAAACATCACATCATACTCCATAAATATGTAAAATTATTATGTATCAATTTAAAAACTAATTTTTAAAAGAATGTCAGGGAATAAAAGAAGGGGATAAAACAGAAGCTAAGTCCATTGTATTCTGATATTTACATCTTTAATGAAAACTGTTAAATAAAATACAAAGCAAAACGTTTAATGAAAAGAATTTAAGGTTAAGATCCTTTCATTTCACTGGATTGGCTATTATAAAGAAAAACTAGTCAGGGTGCTTTCAAACATTTGTTTTTGTTTAGCATGAAAAAGAAAGTTCCTCATTTACTAAACCTGATGAGGGATGGGTTTTAAAATTTGGATACATGTTATATTATATCATACACATGTTTCTATTAAATGATAGGCTATATCCTGACCCCACAATATATTCTCAGATAAGTTCAGGTCAATTGAGTTTGACAAATACATATTGACTATCTATCGAGAGATATTTTTTATGCCATGTATTGGGAATCAAAATAGGGGTAGCTAAAGTCTCAAAAACATAAACTAGATAATCTGAAAATTGTAATAGAATGTGGTAGAAACTAAGATAGTGATAGGTGCAGTGAGCATTGGAAACACTTAATCCAACCTAATATTTTAGGCGAAAGGTATACTGAAGTCCACCTTAAAGGATCAATAAAAGCCAGAAAAAGCAGAGAGAGGGCATTGAAGACAGGGAATAAAGTATGAAAAAGCTGCAGATGTATTACAGAGCATGATACATAAATGGCATTATAAAGAGCAGTTTGATTTACTGAGGCATAATGTTCAACTCATGCGGGGAAAGGCTGAAGAAGGTGAAACCACGTTCATGAAGAACCTTCTATGTCATTGTAAGGAAATAAACTTTACATGGTAAATAATGGTCATTATTAAAGATTTTAAAGCACAAAAGCAACATAGTCAGAGTTGCATTTTTAGATGACCACTCCTGCGGCAATGAAGAGAAGGCAAAACTGAGGAAAGGGAAAGAAGTTAGGAAGATAGTATAATAACCTGGAGGTGAGATGATGAAGCCCTGATGCGGCCATATAATGGAAATGGAAATCGACAAAGGATCCAAGACCTATTCGGACAGTGGGAGAAGTCAACAGCATTTAGTGATGGAATGAAGGTGATTGGTAAGTCCAGAAGTCTAAGAAAACTCACAGGTGTCTGTTGTTAGTGACTTGGTGGATGATAGTGCCATGAATCCATATAGTGTAACAGGAAATAAAATAAATTTGAATGGAGGTGAAAGGCAGATGATAATGAATTTAATGAAGACCCATTAAGTTTGAGATAACTGTAGAAATTTCAGGAAGATTTGTCTAGTGGGCCTTTGGATTTACAAATCTTAAACTGAACTAAGAGGTCAAGGCTGAAGATAAGGATGTAGAAGTTATCACTATTTTAATGTTACTTAAAACCATGGGAATGGATAAGAATGCTCTATTAATGCAGAATAAATTTATGTCTTTCACATTTACCATTCAAAATGCCCTTTGAGTTCTTTCTTCTTTCACGACTATGCTTCATTTTAAAATACATGCATTCTTTTGATAGCACATGTAAAGGTGTCTCTCTAAAATTGACCTCATTGATTTCATTCTCAGCAAATTGACCTAGGCCACTCAATATGGCTTTTATCATGGTTGATATTAATGCATGTTCTCTTTTTACAATAAATTCATGGCCATCAGATGATATCAATTTGACATACATGGCATCAGGGCCTTCACAGCCACCATAGGTTTTCTTCTCTCCATCCATTTTGTTCTCATGAAATTCTACTTTGCTTCCCCAGGAACTTTAGTAGTTTCTAGTCAGCCCTGTAGGAACTGCAGCAGACCCCATGGACCACCACAGCCCCTATTCCAGGGCCACCCCCCACCCTCCATGCTTCATTTTATTGGGATTTTACCTGTTTGACAGTTTTGTGGTCTAGAAGGAATACTATCATTTTGATGTAACTAGAGAACTGGAAACTCCTGGATAGGAACCCCATCTGTCCACAGTTTCCAATTTCCTGTTCTCACCAACATGTTTGCAAACTTAACCAGCTTTGAGTTAGCTTCTCTAAAAGTAGGCATAGTTTTCTGTGCTTCTTCTATAGTGAGGGCTATCATGCCACCAACTACCAATAGTGTGCTTTTGAAAGCATGCTCCCAAGGGCTGGGTAAGCTGTCTGTATTAGTTTCCTGTGGCTGCTGATACAAATTACTGCAGACTTAATGGCTTAAAACAACACAGTTTTTTAAATCTTATAGCTCTGGAAATCAGACGTCTAAAATCAATTTAACTGGGCTAAAATCAAAACGTTAGCAGACCGGTGTTCCTTTTGGAAGACTCTAGAGGAGAATCCTTTTCTTACCTTTTCTAGTCTCCAGAGGCCACCTGTATTCTTTTGTTGATCACCACCTTCCTCCATCTTCAACGTGCATGATTTCAACCACTGTTTCCATCATCCCATCTTTTTCTTCTGCCTTTGACTTTCTTGACCCTCTTCCTGTAAGTACCTTGTGTTTACAATTGGGCCAACTGGGGTAACCAGGAAAACCAGGATAATCTTCCCATTTGGGGATTCTTAAGTTCCCTTTGCCAGGTAAGGTACCAACCACTGGTTCCAAGAATTAGAACTTGGACATCTTTCCATGGCCATTATTCAGTGATCAAATGAATACAGCTGACAAGCTGTGGCTTGCAGTAGTGCCTACAGGTGCTATGAGAATGCAAATAAGGTAACCAGTCATAGAATGTTTAAACAACATTTAAAAATCTCTTAACTAAAAACAAGCATATGAATAACAACCACGAAAAGAAGTGCTATCAGTTTTCATTACACAATCTCATTGTTTGTTTCCAGGTAACCGTAAGGATTACAATGTAAATTTCATAGCCAAAGTATCAGACATTTATCATTTTTAAAAAATCTCAGCATGCCGGGCGGGCGCAGTGGCTCACGCCTATAATCCCAGCACTTTGGGAGGCCGAGGTGGGTGGATCACGAGGTCAAGAGATTGAGACCACCCTGGACAACATGGTGAAATCCCATTTCTACTAAAAATACAAAAATTAGCTGGGCGTAGTGGCGAGCGCCTGTAGTCCTAGCTACTCGGGAGGCTGAGGCAGGAGAATGGCTTGAACCCAGGATGCGGAGGTTGCAGTGAGCCGAGATTGCCCCACTGCACTCCAGCCTGGTGCCTGGCGACGGAGTGAGACTCTTATCTCAAAAAAAAAAAATAAAAAAAAAAAAAAAATCTCAGCATCAAGTCCTCCTTATTCATCACCTTATTCATCACTTCCTGATTTTATGTTGAGGAACTACCTGTCTTCAATCGTGTTGTGGAAATGTCATAAATCCAGGTGTCCACCCTCCATCCTGAAAGTCAAGAAATCAAATGTTTCCTCTTCCTATCCTAGTATTTATAGCCGGGGAGTCAGTGACTTTATGAAATTTGGCCAAGCAAATAAATGCTCAACCCTGTGATTTTGAATCTTGATTCAGTAATGGAAGGTGAGAAAAATTTGGCATTTACTCAAGTAGACTGTGCAGCACCAAACCAAACTACTGTCTTTCCTGCTTCCTGGCCCAACAGTGTTGCCTCAAATCCTGCCTGTTTCCAAGACTGCCTTCCAGCCCTGTCTTTAATTCAGGAAGCTTTCAATATTTTTCCAATAAATTATTTTCACTTAAGTTAGCCAAATTCGTTTTCTGTTGCCTACGGTCAGAAAACCCTAACAATAGCAGTGTTACATCAATATTATTGTTACCGTGTTAAATCTACTGTAACAATTTCGCAAGAAAATTGATTTTCCACTTGAAGTAATTTTATACACTGAATTCCTCTAATTTGAGTTAGGGTGTGACAATTATATTGACCTTCTTATTTATGTGATGTCATTGGAAAAATCTATGGATGAAATGTTATATATCAGGAATAAGCTTTAGTATTTTATAGTACAGTAGGGGAACTATATAGTTTAATTTATTGTATATTTCAAAATAGCTACAGGAGAATATTCTAATGTTCCCAACACCAAGAAAAGATAAATGTTTGAGGTTAGGGGTATCCTAATTACCCTGATTTTATCATTACACATTGTATATATGTATGAAATAACTGAATACCCTACAAAATATGTACAACTATTATATATCAATTTAAAAATCAGAAAAGAAAAATCTATGAATTAAACATATTTACAAATCAGGAAAGGCAAATTTTCCAAATTATGAAGGCTATTATCACATATCAGTGTTTTGCCCTTTCGGGGAATCTGATTTGAAGTATAAGTGTTCCTATAGTAATTCTTTTTTTCTTTTTTTTAAGACAGAGTGTGGCTCTGTCACCCAAGCTGGAGTGTAACGGCATGATCTCGGCTCACTGCAACCTCAGCCTTCCAGGTTCAAACGATCCTCCTGTCTCAGCCTCCAGAGTAGCTGAGATTACAGGCATGCACCACCAAGCCCAGCTAATTTTTGTATTTTTAGCCGAGACAGGGATTCACCATGTTGGCCAGGCTGGTCTCGAACTGCCGACCTCAAGAGATCCGCCCGCCTTGGCCTTCCGAAGTGCCAGGATTAGAGGTGTGATCCACCGTGCCTAGTCCCTATAGTAATTCTTGAATTGTCTGAGAATATCTTTTAGATAATTGTTAAAGCATTGGTACTCATGGTACTACAATGCTGAGAATTTACCTCCATTTAGTGGTTTCAGTAATTGTTATTTTCTTTAATGAAAAATCACTCAGTGAAATTGCAGGAAAGACATTATTTATCTGAGTCACATTTTTATGAAAACTGTTTTTCACTTCCTTACATTTTTAGAAGTGCTGTCTTTAAAAGGATAGTCTATTAATATTTATAATTAGATATCACACAAAACAGATGTTAAATCTTATGCTATAACTTGTGGGTAAAATTACATAAAAAAGATTATACACTTTTTGGCATAATGTTCCCTCAGGGAGCTGTAGAACAAAGGGCATTCTCCATGAAGATGCCATTTCTTTTTTGAATAGACGGAAATAATAAGGCAGTGATGAGCCACGATTATTTTAACTGTAACGTTTGCAATTAAGTGGGCAGCGCAGGAGCTCAATAAATACTTAATTGATTTATTTTTTTCTCTCCTTGACCCACATCGCAATTCTCCCACTCACGCCACTAACCCTATTCTGACTTTGAAACTAAGTAGATTCTCCCTGTTTTCAGTTCGTGTTGGCGTGGGGCTCAACCTGTGTGGAGGGGCCTGGCTTCCAAGTGAACTTTGGGTGGATCCTGGGGTGTGTAATTACCGAGGGCACAGGTCAGGAGATGAGATTCGCTTCGCTTTTTGAATTATCTCTTGGCCAAGATGAACTCTGGGATAAATATTGTGTCTTCGAACCCACGGCCTCCCCGGAGAGTTATTGTGGAGGTGAAGAAACAGGCTCTGAGGGATAACGCTTTGAAAGTAGTGGCGCTGGGTGCGACCATGGGTCCCCCGCGAGTCTGAGACTTTCTATTGCCCCCGTCTCCTTGCTGGCGATTACTTCTTCAAAAATTCTCCTAGGGACCCTAAGGCGGGCCAGGAGAGGTCAGCAAACCCTCTGTGCGCCAACTTGATTTCCTCTGATACAAAATGTCAAGAGTTCTCCTGCTTTCCTCCCTTAAAGAGACAAGATTAGGAACAACGGCTGGCAAGAGAGGAGGGGACAGCTTAATTCTCCAAAGACGCTGCGCAAGGAAACCAATGGGTCACGCCCACTCGCGGGTGGCCGCCCCTCTGTTCCATCCCGGGGATACTGGGCTTTTCCCTAGGTCGGGAGCCAGCGCCCTTCCCACCCGGAGACTGAGCGGGCAGCACCCGCAGGCCAGAAGCGCGTTCCGGGAGGCGCCGGCTCCTCCCAACGGCCTGGGCGCACGTGCCTGGGCTGGGGCCGGAGCCGGCGGTAGCGCCGCGCCGTAGTAGCTAGGGCGGGTGGGAGCGGCTGGCTCCGGGCCGCGGCTGCCGCCCGCCCGCCGGCTCCGGTGGTTGGGTGGAGGAAGAGCGGGACTCCTCCTCCCCACCGTATTAACATGCACCCAGGGGCGGGTGACCAGCCCAGCCTCGCCGCCCCAGCCCGCCGCGTCCGGGCGCTCAGCCTCCGCTCCAGAGGCGAGCGCTGCGCTCCGGGCGCCGCAATCGCGAGGACTCGGCCTCGCGGACACCTTCGGCCCCGGGGCTTCGGCGCTGTTGGCGGCGCGAGCGGCCGCCGCCGCCTCGGCTCCTCTCTCGAGTCCTTCCCGTCACCTCGCTGAGAGCCGGTCCCGGCCGTGGGGACATCCCTTTCGTACCCCCTCCGAAGCTCGTGGGACCAACGGACGGACGCAGCCATCAAGGGCCGAACTGCGGGACGCGGCCAGGTAACGCCGGGCTGCGCCGCGGGGCTGGGGCGTGCGCGGCGGCAGCGGCCGTGGTGCGCGGGTGGCTCCTGGCCGCTGTCCGCCCTGCGGCGCGGTCACCGCTTCCCTCGTTCGCGGAGGGGCTGCGGGCTGGGCTCCCCCGGCCGCCGGCTCCCAAGTCCGCACTCCCCACCCTTTCAGCAGCCCGGGGCGCACTCCCTGGGATCTTGGGGGCGAGCGCGTCCTCCTCGGCCGTGTGGTCCTCGCGGCTCCCCTCGGGGACCCAGGCAGGGGGCGGATTTCTAATTGCGACAGGGTCCTGGAAGGGGGAGGGGAGGAGAACAGCGGTCCCCTATCCCAGTCAGGTCCACTGGTCAGATTCACGCACCCCCCCGACCCCTGATGCACCTTGCAGGGGAGGACAGGGGTGCTCCCCGCAGAGATTTCTCAGCAGGCTCCTGGGTCGTTTGCAAAGCAAGTTGTTGCACTTGCTTTTCGGGTGACATTTTGGCATTGATTGTGGAAAGGGACCAACTCCCCCATGCGTTTGTAAGACAAAGCCAAAGAAACAGAGACACGAAGGGGGAGGTGGAGATAAGAGAGAGAGATTGAGAGAGAGAAATGGGGTCTAAGGGGGATGTCACTGGAGAGTCGCCCCCTGCCCGCGGCCAAGACCAATTCCCGGAGAATCGCGGGGCGGGCGGGGAGACCCGACATCAGCGAATTGAATGCGCCGGGTTGGAACCGAGGCCAAACAGGGACCTCTCCTCGGGGCAGAGCGAGATAACAAATTGCACTTTCATTGAGGGGCGGCTGCAGCTGCGGGAGGCACCTTCGGAGGGCCCGCGGCGATGAACACCCTGCGTTCAGGACTCGCGCTGCCGCGCTCTTTGCGGAAGGCGCGCAGTCCCCGCCTCGCTGGTGGCACCGGGAGGCCGTGGGAAGGGGTGGCCCGCGGCTCGGCTGCCGGAGACACTGAGTGCCTGTGTCCGGGTGCCGCGCTCGCCCCCGGCTGCAGGGCTTGCCTCCTGCCCGAAACGTAGCAGGGCGGAATTTTCTTCCAGAGAGGGAAGGGGAAGATGTTTGGAGGGGAAGGGGTTGGAGGTAGCCAGGCGGCGAAGACCGGGACGCTGGCTGGGAGATGTGGTGAGGTCTTTTGTGAATCCAGGCGAGACTCCTCACCCCTTACTCCTGATGACACAGTGAGACTGACTCCGGGTCGTGGGAGGGGTATGCTCCCCGCCTCCTTCCATGACACCCAAGTGAGGGAATTACGAGGAAAGACATATAATAAAAGTAGCAATTAAAGACAGATCTTTAGCTTTTATGGTCTACGTGAATGTCTTCGTAGAAGGTTACGATAGATCAGCCTAAGTTGTAGTTAGACATTGAGATGAGAAATGCTTAGAACTAGGAAAGCGATTTTAGGACCTAAGGCAAACATCTTGCAAATTCTTTTTTACCCTGAAAGAGCTGTTCTAAAAGGAACAGCCTTTTGACTGTTATTTATAGCACTATTTCAGTTCAGGAAGCGACTTTCTATTGGCCTAGGTCATTTTGCATATAAAGCAATGTTTTTTATTCCTTGAATAAAACTTGAACGGAAATGACATGGAGGCAAGAAATTTACAAGTATCCTAATTTATCTCATGCCAGGAGAACGAAGTTTTCTTTACGTTTTTAAAGGGAAATTCAAGGCTATAAAGAAATAATGAATATGTCTATGTAAAATGTATGAGATTAAAAGTTTAAGTTATAAAAGCTACCTTTGATTAAGAAAATTCATACTCTGGCATGAAACAAGAAAGTTCATAGAAATTCGGTGTCAATAGTCCTGTTCTTAATTTTCTTTGGATTTAGTACTTAAATTTAAAGTTGTTTAAGGGATTAGTGCCTTGAAATATTCCCACTTCCAGATCTAAAATTCTGTGAATTTTTAAAAAACTAATTTGCTTAAGAGAAAATGTTAGTTACCTGTATAAGTAAAGAGGAATGTGCTTACATACAAAGATTTTTTAAAAATATGGGCAAAATGAACTGGTTAACATTCTCTTAAATATGTCAAAATAATTTTCTGACAAAGCTTCTTAAATCTTGCACAAGCAATTGTACTTTGGGAAAATAATGAATATATGAGTTTTCCCTAGGAGGGAATTTTCATGATTTAGTATCTTTAATTTCTCCTTTTACATAAACTTTGTTCTGCCAGGACTAAAAACTCAATAAAAATATATTAGTGATTAGTAAGAGCAAACGGAAACAAGACATTCCTTCTAAAATATTACGTAGCCCATATAGAGAATTAGCCTAAAACTAATTGTGGTGTTCTACTTTTGAAATCCTACTAAACTTAAGTGTCCTATTGAACCCAATTTGGGAATAGAAACTGCATACACTTTGAGTTAACTCTATTAAATATGTGTGCCTTTGTTCCATATAGCCATTTAGATTGATTTTTTAAAATATAGATTGATTTTTTTAAAATTAAAACTTGGACGAAGGGAACTTGTTTTACAAAATACTCATTTTAGAAATAGGTAGCAAAGTAATAATTTAAGCTACAACTTAATTGAGATTAATACCATATTCTTTGAATAGCAACTCTTTCAGAAACAAAGAATTCTGTGTTTTGATTTTGATCTCAAGATTTCAAATTCAGAAATAATAGTAAAATGTTATCTAATGTGTATGTCTATAGTGAAATTTCTATGATCAACTCACATTCACATTATGTCACCTTCATGATCGTTCCCACAAATTGTTCCACTGTTTATCAGAGGAGAGGGAATTGGTTTCCTCTTAGGAAGCATCCAATTAAAAGACTTTTTTGTAGATTTCATCTCTATAGAAATCACACTTACCTCTCTTTTCTTAAATTAAGAAAATGATACAGTTGTAGGTTCTTTTGCTTCTTTTCCCTTTTTCCATTGGTAATTATATTTCCCCTGCTACAGGAACACCATTGAAATAAGAAGGCTAAAAAGACTTTTGCAAAACCTAAATGTGTTTCTCCAATCCTCACTTCTCCTATTTATAATTTATGCCTATCTTTGTGGTGTGTTGGTCTTTTTGTACATTTTTTTTTATTTTAAAGAAACACTATCACAAAAAGATAGTTTGCTAGCATTGTAGAAAAATCTTTGTGCTCTTGTTGAAACTCTTGGATGTTCAAAGACATCCCATGTCTTGATCTGTTTTACTTCCTAAGATCCTAAGTGCTACTAGCTCTCTATTTTTAGAGAGGAATAACTACAGTGTCCCTCAAAAGATGTTTTTTTTCTTTTTTTTTTAATCATGAGAATTTGTAGCTTCATTCTTGTTACTGCCTGATGAAGGTGACTTTCTCTAGTCGTGTGGTCTATCAGGAATTGCCAAAGATGTTGTCCCTCGGAAGGTCTAAAACATTGCTTTACCACAGAGGAGGATTTAGAAATAGTCTTCTGACGTTCATTTTAATCTATTAGATACTCACAGATAACCGATTGTATGAGATACCAGGTACCAGTTCCTTTGCTTCTAAGACATATCAATTTAGCTTATACAGTACTGTATACTGTATATTTGCTACATTTTTCTCTGTAACCCTGCAAAACACACACCTACAAAGCTCAACATGTGATTGAGAACAAGAAAAAATGGGGTGTGACAGTTAAATGAGGCAGTTAAAAAGGTGAATGACATCCCTTTGACGTCTTCAGTTCTTAAGTCTGATTGTACAGAGGTTGGTATAGCATAGGAGATGTGTTGACCTAACCATTTCCCATCCTTCATTCTAGCAAACGGTAGGTGACAGATAGCTGTTGTATAAGTGAGAAATAGGGAAATCTTCTTCATTTGTTGACTGAAGATTTTTCCTCGTTGCTTTATTATTTTTTCCCTCCTGTAGGAGTTAATGATTACTGGGTAACAAGTAATATCCCACTTAGGAAAACCAGCTCATGCAAGAGGAAGCCGTATGGGTCTATATCCACAGATATTTGGCTCGACTTTTTCTTGGATAGACAACCAGCATAGCTAGGATGTGACTGTCCCATTTGATATCTAGTAGTGAACTAGGTGTCAATGTTCCAAATAGATTATGAAGATGCAAAGCACCCTCCTCCCTCTTCCTAGAATTTGCCAGAAATTAAACTGTTCATTTCCACATTCACTTTATCATGGTTTGCTCATGTGTTGCCACTGACAATTTCTCTATCTTCTCTCAGTGTTTTCTTGTCAGATTTGTAAGCAACAACACAACAGCAAACCGCAAAGACTGCTCAGTCTTGCCAGGTTTTCAGCAGAGTGGTGGTCTTACTGAAGCCACGGATAAGCATTCGGATGAGGAGGCATTGTGCTGATTTGCTTATCTCCCTAGCCTTGCATCTGAATCTCTGCACCAGGAGGGCTCAGAGACATTTAAATGGCTCCCTCAGGCAGCTTGTGGGAAGGTCTCTCTGGGCACATCTCCAGGTTCGCTGCTATACTCCGGTGACACGGTTTTAGCTAATTTGAAAACATCTGCTAGAGGCACTTGCCGTTTTAATTCTACTACTGGAGAACGTTTATGAGGATGTGATAGGAGGACTGGCACCAACCCTCACTCTAACCTCATGATTACACCCTTTCCCTGGATACCCCTTCTTTCTTGGTTTCAATTTCAGTGGAAATCAGTGTGGAGTCTATTCCTAGCCTGGAAATTTCCCTGCTAGATATCACTAAGATTTCTTTACAAAACACATGCCGCAGTTTCAGAGGAAAATGGCATTTTGATCTTGTCTCAGACTTTGCAAACAACTCTTCTTTGATATGATTCATCATACTATACTAGCAAAAAGACAAGGCACATTCACTCCCTTCAAAGCTATTTTCATGTAGACATTAACCCAGAAGGCAAAGTCACCTTTTCATCCTTTCAAATGAGGATGCGCTTTCCATTTAGAGTTTGGGAGGGTCGGCAGGGGACTCTTCAAGCGGTAACGCATTTGGAAGTCTTTCGTGTGAATCCTGGCCTAGGCAGTTCAGATGAGACTCATTTGATTCTAAAGCTTCTATGGACCTGGCTAAGAAATTTTTCCCCCTCCTGGGAATGCTATTTCTTACATTGTTTCCTCTTTCCTAGACTTCAGCCGAAAAGTCATTTAATCAGGGAAACTCTCCAGTTGAATGCTGTTTTAGCACTTTATTCCTTTTTCATGGTCCTTTTATGGTCAGTAATGATGTGTTGACTTGTGTCAGGTTGCCTTCCCGACTGAACTGTGCATTCCAAGAGATCAAGAACTAAATATAGAATATTCACCAAATATCACAGCACCTGGCACTTTAAATGGTGGGTAAGCATTGGTTGAGTGAAAGAATAAACAAGTGAGTGCATATGTGTATTCTTAGTGCATAAGGGCCATAACTCTGAAGGCGGTGTTACACAGCTTTTGCATGGCACTCCTTTACAATGTCAGATGCTGTCTTCTTTGGTCCTAAGTTTACTCTGTTAATACCTGGTAAACACCTAATACCCAGCCTGAACCTAATGCGTTGGGCTAGGTAGTGCTACATTTCCCAACTAGGCATTGTGCAGACTGCTGGCAAGCAGAGGTTAGGTTTTGAAATAAAATAAGGATTTTTAAAAAGAAGCAAACAACAACAAACTCTTGTTCCCTCCTCTTCCTCCTCCTTTTTATTCAAAATTAACATATTAGTAGACTAATTGCCTTACTTTATTCCAGCTTTTTAAGGCTCAGCATAAACTTCTTTCCTACCCCTCACCTCTTACATTGAGTATTCCTTTCTGTGCCTCCACTGAGGCTAGTACATATTTATAACTTAGTTTTGTTTTTCATTTTCTGTATATATGCCTGTCTCCCTCTAGGAGACCAGAAACTCAAAAGAGACCAGAGACACTGGCCCCTATATGGTTTGTAAGTGGAAGAAAGCAAAAGTTCATTGAGGACTGAAAGAATAAATCACATCACAGGGATGAAGGGAAAGTGCTGTGGGAGGCAGAGAAGCAGCTACAACTGCCTTTCTTACTTGAAGCTGATCTCTATACAGGTACTAAGTTATGGGGTGGCTCTCACCGGGGAGATTGGAATCTGACATCTTCACTGATGTGGAATCACAGCCTTCTAGGTATTTTGATGAATTTTTTATGCTAGTTTTGTTTCTTGCCAGACATGTAGTTTAATCTGTTCTGCTCTCCTTCTGAACTACTCAAATGATGTGGTGAGATGGGCCAGCCTTGGGGATAGGCTAACCTTGCATGTGGCACCCTGCTATAGATGCCACATCTACTGTTCAGCTTTGAATGGACTGTGAAAAAAGGTGAGACTGATTGTGAGCACAAACCATGTTTCTATAAACTATGGTGCATAATAATTTCTCTAGATTTGCATGTGTTTTATAGATAAAACACTCTGCTTTGTTGATATGAATCCTAAGGGATCTTGACGATAGATATCAGGTATTTTGGTATGTATATATCCAACCTTTCCAAATATGGGCACACAAAAAATATTTGTAACATCTCCTGGGTACTCATTACTGTGGACAATATAGACATGCAAGACCTAGTTCAACTCCTTGGGCAGCTTGAAATGTAATAAAAAGAATAAGATTAAAATGTAGGAAATAATTAGTGATAATGGGTTACAGAATAAAACTGGTGCTCAAATGTACTTATTTTGGGCTTCTCGGGAGGAGTAGGGGCTGAACAGATAATGGGATCATTGCGGAATGCTTACAAAAGAGAAGGTCTGAAGCTAGATCTTCATGGATTGGTAACACTTACATAGGAAGAAGGAATGACTTTCAGATAGAGAAAACATTTGCAAAGACATGGAGGTGCCAATGAACTTGGCATGTTCCCGGTCCAGAAGATGGTTCTCTCCTCCAATTCCTCCACTTTAATTAGACCTGGAGATGAATTTGATTGAGATGGTCATTAATGGCTATATAAGAACGTTAGATTTGATAGGAACCGCTGAGAGATTCTGAATAGTCAGTGACATGAAGAAGTAACATCTTGGACTGATAGGAGTAGATGGGTCTAACACCAGACTGGGACAGTGAGAAGCACAAAGGCAGTGTTTTACTGAGGCTTACACTGTTGAGAATCAAGTCCAGGGAAGTAGAAATGGGGGTAAATATTTTGAAAACGTTTCAAGTAATATTTGACACAGTCATTTCTCTTTTACTCTGTATCAGTGTCACACATTCTTTTTAATTATTATTCATTAAAAATTACTGTGAAATATTTCAGAAATATTTCAGACACCAAAAATTAAATAACATTACAAACCCCTTTGTGTCCACAACCCAGATGGTGAAATAAATCATTGCACACACCGTTGAGACTTCAGTGTACTCTTTCTCCAGGGATGTCTTCCCTCACAGGGACTCTGCTCACTGAGTTTTGTGTTTATCATTCTCATGTATGCTTTCCTTATTCTTTGCTACGTATGTATGTGTACCTAAGCAATATAGTCTTGTTTTGCTGTTTTTAGACTATTTATAAGTAGTAACAGTGATCTTTGTAGTCTTCTATACCTTACTGTAATTGTTCAGTATTTTGTTGACATGTAGATCTCATGTATTCATTTTTACTGATGTATGGTATTCCATTCTAGAACTGTATCATGATGAAGGTATCAGTCTTTGTTGATGGACATTTAAGATGTTTTCAAATAAGGCTGCCATGAACATTCATGTGTACATCTCCTTGTACTAACAAAGGGGACTCCTGTTAGGGCATCTCCTTAGGAGGGGGATTGGAGTAGGGTAATATTTGTATCTTCACATCTAGCAAATAATGCAAATTACCAAAAATGGTTGTACCTGTTTATGATCCCAACAACAATCTATAAGAACACCTTTGGTTTTACATCTTTGTCAATACTTGATGATACATTTTATTTTTGGCCAATCTTATGGATATTAAGTGATATCTCATTGTATTTTTAATTTGTTGTTCCATGTCTGTTGTTAATGTTGACCATTTATTCCCTGTCTTCATTAATATTCTAGTTGCTGTGGATTGCTTATTCATACATGTTCCCCACTCTCCTACTGCTTTTTTGTTAAACTCGTTGATTTGTAAGAGCTATTTATATATTCCAGATACCAGAGATTTTTCTGTAATATGCATTTCAGTTATCTTCACTCAATCATTGGCTTGTCTTCTCATTTTTATGATGTCTGTAGGTGAAAGATTTTGTTTAAATTTTAAAATAGATGCATTTTAAGTTCTCCTTATGGTACCAATAAGATATGTTTGAGAAATATTTTCCAATTCTGAAATGATAAAGATATTATCATTTAGTTCTTCAAGACTTTTATAGTTATTTTATAAAGACTTTAATTACATTCAAAATTTAGGCAAAACCCCTATGTTCTCTTAGTCTTAACTTCTTACTCATTAGAGTGCAAGGTGATTGTACTGTGCCAGTTCTGCTGCTGCTGCTGCTTGACTTCAGGATGTCATCATTTTATGCCTGGAATACATAGAAGCCTCTTGATGGGACTTCTTATCTCTAGGATCTGATTAAACTTACGTCAAAATTTGTTTTTCTAAAATGCTTTAAAAGTCATCATGAAACTCCTCAAACTTTGTCCTGGAGCCCTCCCATGAGGGCAACAATCCCATTTGCAAGCATTCCCCTGCTTACTCCAGATCCAAGTATGCCTGGAATGTGGTTGGCCTTCAGATGTGTCAGTGGGACAAATTTGTGAAGGCACAACTGGCTCCCATAACTGCCTAGCCCCACTTCCTACTAATCTCTTACGTCAGCCTCCAGCATGACCACCCTGTCTGTCAGGGCTATGCTGTTCCAGCCATTTTTCCTCTTTGTTTATTTTCTTGTACTCAACCTCCTCTACTTGATGAATTAAACAGTGGATGCTCCTAGAGACTAGGACTAGGAGCCTCAGGGGTTTTCTCTCCCTTTCTGTCCTATCTCGTTGATCGCTTTACCAAGAGCAAGGATTTCTTTAAAAAAAATTTTTAAAGCCTTTTGTAACCTTCACGGCCCAGCCAAATGTCTCACAGCACACCTCTCACCTCTCACCTGTCATAGCATATATTTTATGACTACTCAGCTGAGGGTAAACTCTTCCCTGAATTTCGGTTACATTTATCTGGATTATTTATTATAATATTCACATTGTTAATATTTTATGTAAATATTCTGAAATTTTAAGCTCTTTTAAGTAGTGAATTAGCTGATGTTTTTTGCATGTCTCAGGCCTGAGCCCAGTAGCCAGCAGAGTGGATTTGCAAAAGGTAGCAGCTGCTTTCTTGATGATCAGTAATTAGTTGTCAGAGAGGGCATAGGCTGAATAGGGATTTAGAGTGCAAAGTTATTGGAAATAGTGACATTACTGGAAGATCTAAGTGTTTGGAATAGGGAACTGATTTGTAGTAATTGAGTTATATTTTGGCTATATTGATTTTTGAGATGATATTGGACATAGCCCATAAGCAGCTTGGAAAATATTAAACATGAATTTATGAAATGATAACATTTGAGTGCTAATTAAGAAGTTACCTGTTGGAAGATGGTCAACAGATTTATGATACTATTAGTTGTTCCTGTGTTCCAGATAGGAAGTGTTACCTCTCTCCCAATCCAGATTATACTATCATTATTCATCCAACTACCTAGATGACTTTGGGCAAGTTAATTGTACTGAGTCCAGTTTTCTTATATGAAAACTGATAATTTGCCTTACATATCAAAGTTTTGAAAGACTTATATGGATCACCCTATGTAAAATACCTAGTTCAAAGTTGAGTTCATGGTGAGCAATTAATAAGTGCTATTAACCACACTGCATATTTTTTCTGCGAAAACCAATCTACCAACCATCTTTTTACATCAAAGTAGTACCAAGTAAAGAATTTAAACATTACTTGTCTAGCCATTTTATATTTTTCTTCTCCTACTGAAAAATCCCTGTCTTATTATTTCATGTTCCTTTATCATTAATTTGATGACACTGACAGCAACTTGCTGAACAAGTTTAAGAAAAGCTGATATATACTGAGCAACCTGGACTTTGTACTCATGTAGGATACAGCCTTCAGTATTGCACTGCATGTAGGCTCTATGTGCTGTTCCTATAGGTAATAGAGGCTCATAGTCCCTCAGCCCAGTCCTGTCTGATATGGTACCATATGCTGTGAGATTACAAAAGAAATCAAAATCATGCCTTTCTCCCCATGGAAGATTTAATTGTGTTGGTGAGAAGATACTCTCGTGAAACAATTTAGTGCATCTATAGCAACATTTAAACTGTAAGTTTTAATTTACTCTGCTCAGAATACATATTTCTTAAGGTGAGATGGGATATGGGAAAAAAATGAAGAGGCTATACAGAAAAGCAGTCATGCCTTGACCTTGAAGAGGAGTGTCTCCCCGATGGTCATGGAGGGCTCTAAGTTAGCTGCGCACCGGCAGGTGGAGCACACCTGTCTTCCAATTGCATTCACCTTTGCAGCCATCTGGGGCTTGTCTTCTGCCTCTCTATTGTGTGTATTTAACCGAGTTTCTTTCCTTAGAAAAATGGATCAGTAGCTGCGCACATGTGCAAAACATAACTGGAACACTTTGCTATTGATTAGGGGGGAACATTCCACTGATTTTCACGAAAGGAAAGATTTTTGGACAGTTATATCCAGGTTATTGGGGTTTTGTTACAGTAACACAGTATTTCACATCTTTGTGGTTTAGGTTTAAAACCTAGAATAAAAAACAAAAAAAACTTTTCTCATGTCTTTATTTTCTCACGGATTCCTTTAGGGTAGACATATTGGCCTATCTAAAGTGACTTGAGTTGCTCCAAAGAGAGCTAATAAACACACATTTAATATGATTTAATTATTGGCAATACCAACTTACAGATAAGTTGTGTTCCAAAGGTGTATCTATAAACTGAGTATGTTTGGACACTGAGCAGTATTTTCCCAGGAAATTCTGCTACATGGCAGTGACTGGCTTCTAACTTAACGGTTTCGTCTTTTGACCCATTTTCTACAAACCAAATAGTATTACTCTAATGAGAATCATGTTTAGGACCCTATATTTATGAAAAAGTGAATTCTAAATTTTAACCAGGAACACATGCCATCCCTTCTGCTGCAGAAACTGAACTCCCTGGCTCTGCTGATGGTTGATGCTGGATGATACTCAACCATAAGCAGCTCCTACTGCACAAGTTTTCCTTGATCTGGGAACAGAACCAATGAGGGAATGCAAGAGCAAACAGAGCTTACTCATGGCCACTATTAATTGCTAAATAGCTACATTTATGTAAACTTTCCTTTATTTGACTACTTGAACAAAGGAAGAAAAGGGTAGTTCAGTTGTCCATCTGTTCAGTTATCCTTATGTTCTGCATTGAGAACCAAGATATGTAGACTATGAATCAGATTTTAGTAAGTTAGTTATAGGCAGAAATGTCTTTCAAACTTTGGCAGTTTTTGCCCAATTTTTCTACGTATTTCACATTCTGAAGATATTACCTATTGAAGAAAGGCCATTATCAATTCATTCATTCATTCCTTCACTTATTTGTTCAACCAAAACCCATTTATTGAATGACTACTATGTGATAAGCACTATTCTAGGTGCTTTGAATTCAGCCCTGAGCAACATCAACAAAAGACAAAGGCATGCCCTTGTGGAGCCATGGGGCTTACATTCCAATGGGAAAAAACAGAGGTAATAAATATAATGTGTTTCTTTTAGAATATTAGAAAGGAATAACAGCTATACATAAAAATAGAACCAGATTAGGAGAATTGGATCACTATGCTCTGTTAGATTCGTGGTATATGAGACATTAACTTTTTTTTTTTTCTTTTTAAATTCATACCTTCAGTAGAGATGTTCTAGCTGTAGGTTTTGAAAAGAGGTGTGAAGTTACTTTTACCATTTTTTCATTCTTTTGTCCTTTCTGTTTTAATAGTAGTCAATATATCTAGTCTACATATCTAATAGTCTACATATCTTTGTAACCCCAGGTAATCTACTGCATTGCACTGTAGATACCTGTTACTGTATTTTGATCTCCTACTAGGTTATTAATTGTAGCATAGGGCATATTTTCTACAAACTTGTATTTCTGTAATAATAATGCTAGTAGTAATAAATACTAGTGAGTATATTTTATTGAGTGCTTACTATACACTAAGCACATTATGAAAATAATCTCATTTTACCCTGATGCCCAACCTGTGTAGAAAGTGACATTATGCTTTACAAAGTGTATTGTCAGACCATAGACCTACCATGGGTGGAACTGATAATTGAACCAAGGTCTGTTAGCATTAGGCTCTATATTCTGCTGATGCCAAGAAACGTGGAGTGCAATGGAAATCAAATAAGCTGTTGTATCACAAAATTGACAACTGTCAGAAATATAGCTCTAGTAGCATGCAGGATATACCCTCCTCTGGTTTTATTTCACTTCACGGCCTAGCTGGCCCAGAAGGTGGTTGTTTGGAAATTCCCAAAGTGTCTCTTCTCTTATTTTTTTCCTTAATTCTTTCCTACTGTTTCCATACGCCTCACATGTGGAGGTGCAATAGAAATAAAATTGCTTCTGCTAAAAATCACCACCTTTTAGTCTGAAAGCAAAGCGTCTTTGTCCTAGAATGTCTGCAGTATTAAGGAATTGCCATGCTTCCTTTTATTTTTGAGTTTTACCATGATTTTTACGAGTGCCTGCTTCAATGAGGTCTTCCAGGATGCAGGCTATTTTGATGACATCTCAAACAAAGAGAAGAAAAATTGTCTTTGGCTTACCTTCCTTTTCCCACCTTTCTCCTCCCACTTGTCAGAGAAATTTTGCATGACAGAGGTGAATCTCTGTGGAACCCTCTAAGGGTGTGACCATCTGCTTGCCCTGGAGAAAATCAGTCTCTTCTTTCCAAGAAAGGATCTGTCACTGGTAGAGAAACCTCAGCTCCCTGCTGCCCATTCAGTAATCTATTTGAAAGCATAAATGAACAAATACCTCAAAGAGAAAGAAGCACAAACACAGATCAGGTCTGCAATAAGGATATAATTTGGAGAACACAATGAACAAACCTGGCTTTGGTGCCACTCAGACAAGAACTTTAATAGCAAGGATTAAAAAAAAAAAGATGTTAGAATATCCTTGTAAAATATACCTGAAAGAAAGTTCTCATTGCCTCTTATGATTCTTTGCAATTCAGGCCGATGAAATTAAAACCTTCAGTCTAATTGGTAAATCAACACGTTGTACCCTTAGTTCAAAGCAAGATAATTCAGGTGATCCACAAAATACTAGAGTGTTGCTATATTTTTGGTTTTAAATTTAATTGTTTAAGAAAGAGGCATATTAAATATATAAGCATCCCTGCTTTATAAAAATAAATATTGGTTGAGGCTATTTGGTTCATGTAAATTAGCAAAAGCTGAAATGAAGTTAGATACATGTAAAACTGATTGAATAGTGAGTTTCCTTTATAATGTTCCAGCTGTTACACAGATGACACATTTTATAAGTGAAATGTCTTATCTCTTTCTTCTTGTGTTTCTATCTAGGTTATTTCTGGCACTTTTGTTTGGTTCTGAGTCACCAATTCAGAACCAAAGTATGTGTGTATATATATATATATATATATATATACATATATATATACCAATATATACCAATTTTTACCAGCAGGTCACTCTCTTCTTTGGGGTGGGGACCAGTGATGTCAAAGGAACGTCAAAGCAGAAAGGAGGCATTAAGTGAATTATAGCCAGTTTGCACAGAGCTCCTCCTCTTCCTAACATGACATTGCTAGCCGCATGTTTTGTAGCATAGAACGTGCTCTTCCCTCCGGGTCTTAGTTTACTCACGTATCAGTTGACAGGGGCCATCACATGATGTTGAGTTTCCTTTAAAACACTAATATTCTTTGAACTATAGTTTCCCATGAGAGAGGTGTTTCATGGAGATTTCAGCAATATATGAAACAAACACTGGAGTTGAATGCCTTTATAAGTGTTATGTCTGTAATGATGAGCAGGCTAGGAATCAGGTAGATGTTAAAATGTTGGGAAGTCTGTCAAGGAGGCTTGAGTGTGCTTTTGTAACCTACGTTAGGGAGTGAGAAGTATAACAAATGAAGCTGAAGATAAACTGTGTTTCTTGGGGGGACTAGGAATATGCTCTCAGGGAGGGTGGTTAATGAAAGTGATGGAGAAATGAATGGGGATACTGGAGTGGGGCTAGGGATACATGATGAGGCTCTAGGAGGGACATGAGAGATTTAAAAAGTTGCTTTCAGTTGCAAAAAGTGGGCATGTGAGATTTCTAAGAAGGATTTGTAAAAGTTTTTTCTACAAATTTATTATATGCCTGGTATTGTCGTTTTCCAGGTGTAAATTTGTAATAAAATCTGCATTATTCTTCAAAATTCCTGGAATCAGATCTTTAAAAATCTATTAGCAAACAGAGTCAATCCTCAAGTAATCTGATATATATATAATATATATATGATATATAAGAATATATAAGATACATATGAGATATATGTGAGATATATGATATATAAGATAAAAACGAATAAAGGTTAGGTACACTTTTGAGCATCAGTGGACTGAAATGTGGCATAGCCAAATGATTTTTCCAAAAAGTTAAGATAATGTAGGACCCATCAGATGATAACATCAGTCTAGTACTTCAAAATATTTATTGATTCCTTATTTACCATGCACCATGTTTGATCCTGGATCATGGAAGGACCAGTACGTAAACAAAATTTGGCAATATGTCATAATAAGTGAACAAGCGATCCTACTAGGTCCCGGTGGAGATGTTATATAAATCTTCCAAAGCTCTTTGGAAGCCCTCAAGTTTTTCTGATGCGGACAGTCCATTTTTGATGACAAAATTAGCTCTAATAAAAAGAATAAATGTCCTTTCTATGTTAATTCCTATTGTTCTGCCTTGACATAACCTCCAACTATATTAAGTGGACAATTTAGAGATTATAAGAAGCAATAAAAATGCCAGTTTAACATATAATCTTTTAAACCATGTTTACTATACGAGAGAGATTAGTAAACAAAACCAGGATTATACCAGCATAATGTACAGTCAGCCTTCTGTATCCATGGTTTCAGCATCGGTAGATTCAGCCATCCACAAATGGAAACATTCAAAACCAAATATGCGTCTGTACTGAACATGTACAGACTTCTTTTCTTGTCATCATTCCCTAAATAATGCAGTGCAACAACTATGTAGATAGCATTTATGTTGTATTGGGTATTATAATTAACCTAGAGATGATTTAAAGTATAAGTTATATGCAAATACCATACCATTTTATACCAGAGACTTGGACATTCTCTAGTTTTGGTATCTACAGAAGGTCCAAGAACCAATCCCTTATGGATATTGAGGGACAACTGTATTCTACTAGTTATTATTAATTGATCAATTATTTATCAATTCTGAAAAATGCAAAAAGATCAGAACGTCATGCCTGCATTCAGCTGTTCCACTTGGCTAGTACATTGCAAGGCATTTGATTATTTTCCTTATCTCTAAAGTTGCATTAAAAATCTTTGTCAATGTTTCAGTCAGCCAATATTCTTCATAAAATTTCAGAAGTGAATCAACCCATCTGTTCCTGGAGCACTGTCATTCCTCAGAAACTTTATTGGATTTTCCTCTTGGCTGCTTTATTGTTGTTTTGGGAAAATTGTTTTTCTTCTAAGTCCTGGCAGCATGGTTGGAGAAAACCAAAGTCTTCCTTCTATTGTTAGAGATTTCCTCCTTGTCTCTTAAAGGTAAATTAAACTTTCTAGGAAAATTTATAAATTATCAGTGATATTATTCGAATGCTTTATTGGCATAAATAGAACTTGTTTGAGTCTGGCTTAGCAGGAGCTGTAAGTAATGTGATTTTGGTAAGCATAATCCCTGTTAGACACCAGTGAAAAATAGTAACCGAGAGGTTTTGAGAGAAAAGCCGGTTCACCTTCAGAAAGATGTCTTGCTGAATCCAAGAAAGAACTTACCTGTCAACATTTAACATTAATTCAATATTCATCAATAATTCTGAACCTCATTTATGTATTGAATCATCTAGAGAACTTTAAAAAATATATAGCTCTCAGGCCCATTCTAGACCATCTCAGTCTCCATCTCTGGTGTGGGCTCGGGCATAAATATATTTAAAAAGCATGCCCTGTGATTTCAGTGTCCATTTAGGGACAAGAACCAATGGCTAATGTGGTTCTCAAAGTATGGGTTCTGAACCAGCAACATCACATCGCCTGGGAATTTGTTAGAAATGCATATTCTCGGCAGGGCATGGTGGCTCACCTCTGTAATCCCAGCACTTTGGGAGGCTGAAGCGGGCAGATCACCTGAGGTTGGGAGTTCGAGACCAGTCTGACTAATACGGAGAAACCCTGTCTCTACTAAAAACACAAAATTAGCCAGGCATGGTGTTGCATGCCTGTAATCCCAGCTACTGGGGCAGCTGAGTCAGGGATCACTCTTGAACCTGGGAGGCAGAAGTTGCAGTGAGCCGAGATTGTGCTGTTGCGCTCCCGCCTGGGCAACAACAGCAAAACTCTGGAAAAAAAAAAAAAAAAGAAAGAAAGAAAGAAAAAAGAAAAAGAAAAGAAAAGGAAAGATATATTCACAGGCCCTGGTTTAGAAATACTGAATCAGAAACTTTAGGGGTGGGTGCCCAGAAATAGGGTTTTAACAAGCCTTCAGGTGATTAAGATGTACACTAAAGTTTCAGAACCACTGGCTTTTAGGTTCCTGCCTTCAGCCAGTCACTTATATTTATCTTTGCCTACAGGTTCCAGGAATCAGGCTTTGGAATTGGTTCTTTGCATGAGAAAAAATAAAACAAAACAAAACATGTAAGATCACTGCCTAAAGCCAGAAATCATTACCAGTATCTACCTAACATGACCGTGTCTATCTGCTTTCCAGATTGTTTCCCTGGATATTTTCTAACTTTCCCTACCTTTGAAACTGTTTCTCTGAGCTTCTAACTTTCTTCTTACCACCAAAATCATCTTGCATATTTTGAGCTTCTTTGCTGACAGTTCACTTTTCCTGTAGTCTATTGCCCTTCAGCCACTACTTGTCTAAGTTGTGACAACCGTGTGTGCATCTGCTTAGGTTTGAGTCCCTAAGCCCGCCTCAGCTCTCTGTGCATTTGCAGCCTGTCTTCTCTCTCCTCAGCTGCTGTATGTGTGACCTGCTGCTAACCTGGCTTTCAATGTTTTGCAGTTTAAACTTTTCATATGTTGGAAGATGGAAGTGAAAGAAAAAATTCAGATGTTGGACAGCTTTTATCTCTCCAGAATTATATTTTTGGAGAGTAGTTTTATTACTGTGATTAAAGAGTTATGAGTTTGTAGAACATCTGGAGCAATTGCATTCAAATATACCAAAACTCTTTCCAAAGTTAAATTATGGATGCAGCTAAATCATGGTGATTTTACATCACTGCCCTCCCTCCATTGGTGTGGAGATTGATTTAACTAAATGCTGCTGCCTCCTCTGTTACCATTTTCACTTTCTATTTCGGTTTCCACCTCTTCCACTTTCTATGTTGTTTTCTGCAATTCTAGGAATTGCCTTTCTTGACTCCTCTTCCTTTTCTTTTCATTTTTCCATAATGCATTTCCGTTACTCAGAATTTGATGTCAGTATTTTTATGTGACTATATTTTCTGTTTCATGTACGTTATCCTTGAAGTTGCTCAAGCAAGAAACTTAAAAGGCAGCCTACACTTTTACTTCCTTGCATCAATCCATCAATTTTTACTGACTAACTGCCTACCTTTCTCTCAAATAAGCTTCCTGTCCACGACTCAGGATTTTCTGGTACGTGATACTTGCACCATCTCTTTTCCCTGCAAATCCAAGAGCCTCCTTACTCCTCATTCCGTGTTCAATTTTATACTTCTCCAAAGTATTCTCTGAAGTTACATTACATAAATCATTTTGAAAGGTTTTAATTTTCCTAAGTTCCCAAATTAAACCATTTCATATCTAGCCCTCCATGACCTATCGGATGAAGATTCAAGTTTCTAGTATGGCATTTAAAGTCTCTCATGACCTGGTCAAGTATAATTTTCCAGGCTTAAATCTTAATACTCCTCTACATCAAGAAGTTTTATGCTTCAAAGGTTGCCTTGTCATTTCCTAAATATCATGGTGTTTTATGACGCTTTCTCTGTCTTGCTGCTATTGTGTCCTTTTCTTGGGATCTCCTTACATCCTTTTCTGCATGGCAGACCTCTAAACATTGTGCAAGGACAGCTTGAGGGCTCCCGTAGTTTCCCTGAGAAGGTTTACATACCACCTCCTCTGGGTTCCAGCAGTATCTCATGGGTACTCCTTATAATGTATTGCAACATTTTGCCACCGTGCTGATCTCTCCATGACTTGGTTGAAAAGAACCAGCCTCTTGAAGGACCAGCAAAGGAAGCATTCCTCCTCCAGAGGAGTTGAGAGTTAGGAACACAAGAAGGTAATGTTAGAACGAACAGGAAGTACATGAGCCTCACAGTGTACAAACTGGGTGCTGACAGCCTTGCAGCCCAAGGGAAGAAAGGGAGTGATGTGCAGGCTATTTTTAGAATTTGAGCAGATTCAAGGGGAACCAAGGTTTAGAGATAAAACTTCAGAAAACAAAAAGTAGAGCTTAAAAAATAAAGCGAGAGGAAGGAGAAGTTAGTGTATCCGTTATCTTTTTGTTGCATAACTGATCCCTTAACCAATCAGTGCAACACTTAGAGATCACTATACACATTTCATTATGCTCAAAGATGATATGGTCAAGAATTTAGATGGGGAATAGCATTTTTTCAGGGGAGACATATGTAGATGAGAGTCTATAATATAAAGCAGCGAAAAAATGCGGTTATATAGAGATACAATGTTTTGAGAGAAAGGAACAGGTTTTAATTCATAAAATAGAAAATGGAATGGAGAAGTCTTATGAAAGGGATACCTTTTGGGTTGGCTTTTGAAGGAGAAGTTCATACCCAGATTCAAGCTCAAGGGCTAAGTGAGTATCTGAAAGGGCTAAGCTGTTTCGATTACCATGAGTAATTTGTGATGGCTGGAATATAGGGTGTGTGACCAGATGTGAATCACAGAGGAGCTTTGGCACATAAACTGAAATGTTTGATTTTATTCCTTTTGGAGCAATGAATCACTGATTTTTTTTTAGCAGAACTTTCTCTTTTAGAGCCTATCCACATTGTGATACTAGCATATTCTGGAAATGACTAAAGAATAAAGAGGTGACAGTCACACATATTTGCATAGGGTTTCTGCCCTGAAATCTCTAACAGGTAAAATGCATGAAGGTTCTGGTGATGAGATTAGAGAGTAAATGAGTCAAAGTGATAAGGATGTCTTTGCTCTCAACCCATCATTTATGTTTCAGGATAGGTTCTCCTTATTTATGCAAAAATATGAGCTCCATGAGGGCTGCTATGTCTATACTGACTATAACAGTGCCCACTGTGTTAATATTAGATGAACAAGTGAATTAGAGGATTTTTAAATGTGTATCCATCAATGTATGGACATATTTCCTCTAACTTCTTCAAAAACCAAATATTCCTGGT
>PVKP010020183.1:0-41158 GCA_004027715.1 Plecturocebus donacophilus | reverse complement strand
GCGACAGTAGAAAAAAGAAATGAGGCTCCCATGGCTACACTGGGAGGGACTCTGCCTATCTAGACACAGGCTCTGAGACATTCTCAATTGCCCTTCAGACAGCAGACGGAATGGCTGCAGGCTGGGGCAGAACAGGACACCTCTATCCACAGTTCACAGACATAGATTCTTAGAACATGATGATAAACAAGAAAGAAAGGCTTGAGGAAGTGGCAAGTTCAGTTAGTAAAAGATAATTATTCAAGTTAGGGCATCCAAATCCCCAGAGTGAAACTGCTTTAGTAGACATGGGCAGTGATTTATCAGGACACACAGGAAGCAAGAACTAGAGGTCAATGTGTTAGAGTCTGTTTGAAAACCTACAGGGGAAAACCCTTTCAGCATAATTTGGAAAGTAGCTTAGGAAGGTAAAGCATCCTTTTACAAAGAGTAATTAGATGGGTGAGCCTTCATATGTTCCGTGTCTTCCACAAAAGCATTGATTTACAGCAGGAAATAATTGTAGAGTTGCCAGGAAAACCCTTTAGTTCAGCAATCTCTTTCCTACAGCTATTCAGAGTTCTTAAATTTTATTAGAGCTTTATTTATCTGAGTCTTTGAAGTGTTTTAACCTTATTTTTTTCTTAAATAATAATAATAATAAAACAGAAGGAGTCATGACGGCTTTTTTTTTTTTTTGAGATTGAGTCACACTCTGTCCCAGGCTGGAGTACAGTGGTGCAATCTCAACTCACTGCAATCTCCGCCTCCCGGGTTCAGACAATTCTCCTGCCTCAATCTCCTGAGTAGCTGGGGCTACAGGTGCATGCCATCACACCCGGCTAAGTTTTTGTATTTTAGTAGAGATGGGATTTCACCATGCTGCTCAGGCTGGTCTCGAACTCCTGAGCTCAGGTGATCTCCTGCCTTGGCCTCCTAAAGTGCTAGGATTACAGGTATAACTCACCATGCCCAGCCATGAAATTTTCATAATGGAAGACCTGGGCCTAGCTGTTGGTGTGTGGATTTGTTTAGTTCATTTTTTACAAGGACGCTTTGCTTCCAGTTTGCTGGGGTGAAGGATAGTTTGGTGTAATGTATACTCTCCATGCTGTGGTGCAGGGTGGAGGTGTTTGGTGTGATGTATTCTCTCTGTGCTAGCAGCCACTTTAGTTTCTTCATGGATGTACTGTGTTCCTGCAGCATGGAATTCCTTTGGATATATATTATGGAAAAGCGTTCTCAGAGCCTCTCTGGGCATTTCTCACTGGTCCACAGGCCTCTGGGAAGCAAAGGGGAGAGTCATCTTCACAGCCAGCACCACTGACCTCTTGAGCATTCATGTCCTGGAAAGTCCACGCGCATCTGCAGGGCATCGATTACATCTCACTGAGGCACAGCAAGCAGTGGATGGGTGCTCCGCAGCCCTGCCGACACCCTGGTTCTTCTCCAGCCCATCCACAGTATCGCAGCAGGTCCTGAGGCTGCTCTGGGGCATTTTGGATGCTACCTGTGAAATTTCTGCTATTGTGGAGATGTACTCTGGGTTTTAGTAACAAGCAAAATGGGGGATATTTTAGGAGCACAGGAAAAAGTCAGGGCTCTGAGCTCTTCTGGTGCCTTTTTCCAGTGCTCTGAGGATGGGGTGTGCCTATCCTTTCCTGCTCACAGTATGCTCAGCGCAGCGGCTTCCTACTCTGTAACCTCAATTGTTCAATGAGCTGAGCTCCCACAGCCCCCAGACCTGTCATGCCCCCTCCCTTGATGACGCTTCCACCTCTCCAGGTGAAGTACCCGCCCTGCAGATTCCATCACTTCCCCGGAGGCGTGTGTCTCATTAACATCACGCTAGGGACCCTGAAACTGGAAGGGATCTGATTCCCAAAACACTGATTAAACATAAAATTAACGCACGTGGGAAACTTCTGCGGCTTCTACATCAGGGTGCTTGCAAAATAAAGGGCTGTTTAGTTTTGACAAGCAGAGCCACTGTCCCACATCCCCCAGAGGAAATTGCCTTTCACTAGGGGCCACATTAAGTCTGCCTTTCACTAGGGACCACTCTCATAACACATATCAAATCCCACCACCTGTTTAGAACCAAAATGATTCCATGGGTTCGTTTTCCAGTCAGCCTAATGAAGACAGTCGCAGGTATACAGACGATGGCAGTGAAAATCAGCAACAAAGACCAGTGGGACGTGCTGGAGGGAATGAAGTAGCAATGTTCAGACAATTGCCACCCTTGCCTGCCTGCGTGGGTTGTCACCTAGGCACCCACACCAGGAAAGCGCCCAAATCCTCAAGGCCACAGAGGATGCCTGCAAGACCTGATAGCAAAATAATGAGTCAGTGTGCTTTTGTGAAATCATGCTGCTGAGTTTTATGGGTGAGGTGTTTCTTTCAGCTTATCGGTACAGCGCCAGCCATACAGTTTCCCAGCGGCTGCATCACAGGGATCTGCCACTCTTTGAGGCATTGGTTCTTTGTGTTTTTTATATACAAATGACCTAATTAGAGTTGAGGTGACAAAAGTTAGCCTAGTTCGCATTCGTCACCAAGAGAGTTTGGATAACAATATGGTCTTTTAAAAAAATTATTATGGTTTTTATTATACTTTGTTGTGTACTTAAGGATTGAAAAGGAAAAAAATAGAAATGATTTAAGAGGCAAGCATAAGATGTACATTTTTATGTGCAAAGCTAGGGTAGCACTGGCTGGTAACTGGACCTTTGTGCTTAAATCATTTTGCAGATATAACACCTGGGTACCAGCTCTTTACTGAGACTAAACGTATCTCAGGACTTCAGAATATTTAGTGAGGCGAGGTTCACATTGCTGGCTGGCATATTTTCTTGGCTGTCTTGAAAGTTATTCTTGGAATTTATGGGGTTGATCTCATTGGGAAACAGAAAAAAAAAATCAAATTGACAGTAACTTTGCGTCAAGTCATTTAACAGGGAGAACAAGTGGTCACTCTCACTGCAAAAGCCATCTTTAGAATTGTTTTGTCTTAACACTTCATTGCTTTCATTGAGCACACATCTTCTGGGGATTGGTAAGGTGGTTTGGCCAAGGTGCGGCTCTGGACATGGTCCTGGCCCACTTTAAAATCACTGTCAATTCACAGTGCATGCTGTGTGGGGGCTGGTACCTAGGACCATATATTTTATTGTAGTCTGTCATCGTTTCTTCTTCTCTAAACCATAAATTCTTTTTTAAGTTCGCAGTGTTAGAAAGAACATAGATGCTTAATAAATGTCCATTGTGTGAATGAATGATGGAATGAGTGATTGAAAGGATAAGGAATTGCACAATGGCCAGAGCTCTCCTTTTTCAGTGGTGTTCTATAGGGTTGCTACATTTTTGGAAGATTAGAGAAAATCTCATTTAGAACTTCTGCCACTGTTTGAAGTTTAAAAAAATTTTTATGTTTTAATCGACAATAATTGTACTTATGGTTACATAGTAATGTTTTAATACACATAATGTATAGTGATCAAATCGGGGTAATCAGCATATCATCATCTCAAACACTTATCTTTTGTGCTCCTTCTAGCTATTTGAAAGATGTAACGTTTTCTTATCTGTAGTCATCCTACTGTGGCATAGAGCACTAGAACACTTTCCTCTTATCTGTCTGTAATTTTGTATCCTTTTGAAGTTTCATTTCAGAGGGGAGAGTGATCAAGCAATCCCATGCCTCCTATCCCAAGTTCCATATCTAGGTCTGTATCCATTACAGCTATGCCTTTAAGTCTGAAACCTCATTTAGCCTGTGGTACTTCTGGAAATCTCTATCTGCTGCTGAAAACTTTCAGAGCTGGAGTGACAACTACTCAGGGACAGTTCTCCTGCCTTTAGCATGCTTTCAGCTCCAAGTGATAGAACATCTCTTTAACAGTGCCTGAAACTATAGGGAATTGTTACTTTTATACGAATTGCAGAGGCAGGTAATTCCATGGTTGGTAAATTCAGCGGCACAACAATGTCACCCAGAGGCTCTCTCTTTTTCCACTCAACCACATTCATAGGCTGACCGTATCTCGATTTCAAGATGGGTGCAACTCCTCCAGGCATCACCAATTTTACCCAGGTCTATTAGCAAGAGAGGACATTGTCTTCATATATTCACTTTAGCCATGAAATAAAATCTTTCCCACAATACTCACAGCAGGCTTCCCTCAGATCCCACTGGTGAGCAATAAATCTCATACCTCTCCCTGGAGAGTGGTGCCTGGCCTCATCTGGCTCTGCATTGGAGGCCAGCTTTGCTTTCCTGGCACACAGGTGAGAGAATGGGCAGCCAGCATCACCTGTGACACTCTGCAAAGTTGATTCTAAGAGGATTGGATTTTGACTGGTTTTCTTCCTAACTGTAAAAGGGAATTTGTGTTTCAAGGTGGAATACTTCCTCTTGTTTGCTGGAGTGCTTATCTGATATTATACTATAAAAGCCAACATAAAAGATGGCTTACGTTCCTCATGCAAAAGGAAAAGCTCCAAGGTGGACTGGTACCAGGAATGTGGGGTTCATGTCCTCAGGCAGAATCCTTAGCAACTTGTCTCCCTGTCTTGGTTTTTCCCAGGCAGGCTCTTTTCTTCTGGAGGTGGGAAGATGGCCAATAGCTCCCAGCAAACATCTGCTGACTCGGTCACTTCTGGGAGAAAGTTGCCGTCCCTAGATAGGTTCAGCACAAGTCCTGGGTCGCTCATCACAGGCTGTTTGGCGTAACTGGGATCATGCACCCATCCTGAGCCAATCACTGTAGGCCGTCCTGAACCAGGAGTAGGGATCAGCTCCCAGTTGAAGGACTTGGGCAAAGAGTAGGGGAGGGGTTCTAGGTGGGCTGTGGACACTGATGGGGACAGGAGATGGAGTGGGTGCTACTCCAGTTATAGTCTCATGGGTCCTGGAATGGTGCTACAGGAGTCCAAGTGGGATTCTCCAGCTCTGCAAACTCAGGAGTCACCGTTTGGGTTCATAGCATTGATATTTCTGGTCTCTGTATTAGAAATGTATTTTGTTGGACTAATCAAGTTGTAATGTTTTTTAAATTAAGGAAGAATTTATGTCACAGTCACTCCTTAGATTTGTAAGGATGAACCCTTCATTCTCTTTAGAAGGGATAAAAGGTTACATGAGGAAAAAGGTATGTAACTAGAGTTATATAAACATAAAAAACTCTTAAATTTCAATATCCTTTATCTTTTCTTATCTTTTTTCATTTCTAATTTGGAACCACTTGTTCTATAAGAAGTACATTTTTTTTCTTTTGAATTGCATTTTATTCCTTGCTAATATTCCCATGAAATCCATTCTAAAATATGAATGAATGCTTATTTTCATTGGCTGTCATAAGTTTGTGTTATCAAGTGAGATGTGAATTGCAGGCTAACAGGATGAGTGTGTTTGACTGCAAACCATATGAAAATGAATATAATCCTAAGAAACCATTATACCAAAAGTTGCAGTCTCTGCAATCTGTTTACCTTGGGTAGGTAGAGTTTTAATACATTATAACGTGATAAGTGCCTTAAAGTACAGGCATAACTCATTTTATTGTACTGTGCTTTATTGCACTTCTCAGATACTGTGTTTTGTTTTGTTTCTCTGGTTTCTTTTTTAAACAAATTGAAGGTTTGTGGCAACTCTACATCGATAAAGTCTACTGGTGCCGTATTTCCAACAGCATGTGCTCACTTAGTGTCTCTGGGTCACATTTTGGTAGTTCTCATGCTATTTCAAAGCTTCTTACTTTTATTATATCTGTTATGGTAATCTGTGACCAGTGATTGTTGGTGTTACTAGTATGAAATGTTTAAGGGCACCACAAACTGCACTCATATAAGACAATGGACTTTATCAATAAATATTGTGTGTGTTCTGACTACTCTGCTTACTGGCCATTTCCTCATCTCTCTCCCTCTTCTAAGATCTCTCTATTCCCTGAGACCAAACAATAATGAAATTTGTCCCAATAATAAGCCTACAGCAGCCTCTAAGAGTTCAAGTAAAAGAAAGAGTCACACGTCTCTCACTTTAAATCAAAAGCTGTAAATGGTTTAGATTACTAAGGAAGGCATGTCAGGAGCTGAGACAGGCTGAAAGCTAGATCTCTTGCACTGAGGAGCCATGCAGTGAATGCAAAGAAAAACTTATTGAAGGAAATTAAAATTGCCACTCCATTGAACACATGAATCATAAGAAAGCAAAACAACCTTATTGCTTATATGGAGAAAGTTGGAGTGGTCTGGATAGAAGACCCAACCAGCCATCAGAACATCCCCTTAAGCTGAAGCCTAATCCAGAGCAAGGCCCCAACTCCCTTTAATTCGATGAAGGCTGAGAGCATTGAGGAAGTTGCAAAAGAAAAGCTGGAAGCTAGCAGAGGTTGGTTCATGAGGTTTAAGGAAAGAAGCCATCTTCATAATAAAGTGCCAGGTGAAGCAGCCAGTGCTGATAAAGAAGCTGCAACAAATTATTCAGAAGATCTTCCTAAGATCACTGCTGAGGGTGACTACACTAAACAACAGATTTTCTGTCTAGATGACACATCCTTCCATTGGAAAAGGATGCCATCTAGGACTTTCATATCAAGAAAGGAGAAGTTAATAACTGGTTTTAAAACTTCAAAGGATAGTCTGACTCTCTTGTTAGGGGCTATTGTTGCTGGTGACTTTAAATTGAAGCCAATACTCATTTACTGCTCTGAAAATTCTCAAGCCATTAAGAATTTTGCTAAACCTACTCTGCCTATCCTCTATAAATGGAACAACAAAGCCTGGATGATAGCACATCTGCTTATACCATGACTTACTGAATATTTCAAGCTCACTGTGGATATCCATTGCTCAGGAAGTAAAGGTTCTTTTCAAAATATTACTGCTCATTGACAATGCCACTGCTCACCCCAGAGCTCTGATGGAGATGCATAAGAAGACTAATGTTTTCAACATCATAAATGCAAACAATGTAATGTTGTTTTAAATATATAAATAAATATTTATATAAACTTTACATATTTATATAATTAATATAAATAATTTATATATGTAAATTATATATATTCTCTCAGCCTTCATAGACTTAAACAGTTAATATTATATATGTTTAACATTATATATTATATTTTTATATATAATATACATATTAAATATCTTTAAAATATACCTTATAATGTAAACAAATGTATTTTAAATATACATATTAAAATATTCAAAATGACATATTTAAAATATGTATTATATTGTAAACATAATATATATCTGAATGTTTTAAATACATTTAATATGTATATTATATATAAAACATAGATAATATAATGTTAAACAGATATATAATATTAACTTTAATTCTGTGAAAGCTGAGAGAATGTTCTTTATTATATTTTAAGTTCTGGGATACATGTGCAGATCACACAGGTTTGTTACATAGGTGTACACATGCCATGATGGTGGTTTGCTGCATCCATCGCCCTGTAATCTACATTAGGTATTTCTCCTAATGCTATCCCTCCTCAGTCTCTCCACCCTCTGCTATTCCTTCCTAGCCCCCCACCCCCCAGGCCCCGGTGTGTGATGTTCCTCTCCCTGTGTCTGTGTGTTCTCATTGCTCAACACCCACTTATGAGTGAGAACATGCAGAGACTATGTATAATTTATATATCTATACTTTTTATATATTTATATAATAATTTATTGTATAAATTATTAAGTATTTTTATGTAATTTAAATATATTTATATAAATTATAATTAATATATAATTTTTATAATAGTATATAATTAATATAATTTACATGTTATTATATTAATATATACGATATATTTGTATATTTATATAATAATATATATAATTTTTATATATTAATTGTTGAATATAAGAATATATTGACAATGCTACTGCTCACCCAAGAGCTCTGATGGAGATGTACAAGAAGACTAATGTTGTTTTCAACATTATAAATATAAACAACATAATGTTTTAAATATACATGATTATATATAAATATATAAAAATTATTTTTTGTGATAATCATATATATGATTATATATGATTATCACAATATTATATATCACAAAATTATATATAATTTATATATTAATTATATAAATATATAAAAATTATATACATACATACCCACAAAGAAGGTTTATAATGTTTCATTCCATTGCTTCCCTTGCCATAGTTTGAAGGGGGTCCCTAACTTATGAAAATTATGATTAGCTTTGATCACAAAAAATAATTTCTATATATTTATACATAACTATATGTATTTAAAACTTTATGTTGTTTATATTTATAATGTTGAAAACAATGTTAGTCTTCTTTTACATCTCCATCAGAGCTCTTGGGTGAGCAGTAGCATTGTCAATATATTCATATATTCAAAATGACATATTTTAAATATATATTATAATGTAAACATAATATGTATGTTAAATATGTCATTTATGTTTTAAATATAAACAACATAATGCGGTTTTTCACTCCTGCTAACACAACACCCATTCTGAAGCTCACAGACCAATGCATTCTTTAAAGTCTTACTATTTAAAGAATGCATTTCATAAGGCTATCGCTACCATAGGGAGTGAGTCCTCTGATGTATCTGGGCAAAGTAAATGAAAAGCCCTCAAAAAGATTCACCATTCTAGATGTCATTAAGGAGATTCATGATTCATGGAAAGAAGACAAAATATCAACATTAACAGGACTTTGAGAGAAGTTGATTCCAACCCTCATGGATGACTTTGAGGGGTTTAAGTGGAGGAAATAACTCTAGATATGGTAGATACAGCAAGACAATTGGAATTAAAAATGACCTCCAAATATGTGACTCCATTGCTGCAAATTCATAATAAATAGAAAAAAAGTTAATCTCCGCAACAAACTTCATTGTTGTCTTATTTTTAAGAAATGACCTTAACCACCCAACCTTCAGTAATTACCATCCTGATCAGTCAGAAGGCAGCACCATGGAGGCTAGACTCTCCACCAGCAAAAATATTACAACTCACTGAAGTCTTAGATAATTGTGAGCATTTTTTTAAGCAGTAAGATATTTTAAAACTAAGATATGTACATTGTTTTATCAGACATAATGCTATTATACTCTTAATAGACTATGATATAGTGTAAATATGACTTTCATATGAACTGGGAAGCTAAAATGTTTGTGGGACTCACTTTATTGGGCTTTTCATTTTATAGTGGTGGTCTGGAACTGAACCCACAATATTTCTGAGGTATGCCTGTACTGTTTAAAAGTATTGTTAAGGATTATAGTATATGGGAACTCTCTGCACTTTCCATTCTTTTTTTTTTTTTTTTTTTTTTCTGTAAATCTAAAACAGTTCTAAGGGAAAAAGCTCACCGATTTAAAAAATTTTGTAAGTAAAAACTTGGATTTCATTAAAAATATAGAAAAAACATATTCTGATGAACTCTCACCTTGAAGAATTGTGAATGATGAAGATATAAGCTGTTCAATAAAGACTAATGTTGCCAAAGGAGGAGAGATTAGGAAAACTCAAGCCAGGCTGACAGTGTTTTGACAGGTAATACCAGACCAAAGGAAATGCAAGACACAGAATGGATTTGTCATCTGGCAATCTCATGTCACCAGATAACATGAACAGGGCCTTGTTCCTTGAATGATTTATATCTGTGTCCTTGTGACCCAATTTCTAGAGAAAATAAACTATATCTTCTTATGTGGCCAGAAACCATTCTATAGAACATTCCTTGAACTAAAAATTGAAGTAGAAACTGAATGAAAGGCTCAGTGGTCCACCATAGAAAGAAAAGTTTGTGCTTCTTTATAGTATGGAGGAATAGCAAAGCTCTAGTGCAGATTTTAATTTTTTTAATTTTTAAGAGATGTGTCTTGCTTGGCTGGAGTACAGTGGCATGATCATAGCTCACTGCAGCCTTGAACTCTGAGCACAAGGAATTCTGTTGCTTCAGCCTCCTGAGTATCTGGGATTATAGGTGTGTGCCACCACGTGTTGCAAATTATTTAATTTTTTTCTAGAGATGAGGTCTCGCCCTCTTGCCCAGGTTGGTCTCGAACTCCTGGCCTCAAGGGATCTTCTTGTCTTGGCCTCCCAAAGCACTGGGATTACAGGCATGAGCCACCACACCTGGCCCAGATTTCTTAAAAGACAACACACTTCTTTCTGTTATAATCCCAACTCAAGATAAATTTAAGAGGAGAGTCAAATTCTCATGAGGGGTGTTTCCATGTTTGGATGTCTGAAACAAATCTTTCCAAAGTGCCTATTTGCATATATTAATTTACATACATTAATTGATTCAGAAAATATTCTAAGCAATTGCACAGTGGTTAGACTCACATTGTTGAGATCCATTGCTTTTTGTGCAATTAAACATTTAACAATATGCCAAAAAAAAGCAGTGTTAGTAAAACTAAGATACTGAGAGAAGCATAATTAGATAACCTAAGCAAATAAAACACAAGCAAATACAATCTTTTATTATTTGCATTTATTTAGTTTCTGATGAAATTTAACAGCATTGGATTTTAACCTTTCTCTTATTTTATTAAAATTGCTAAGGTTTTTAAAATATGTTCTTATCTTTAGTTTTATTATTATTATTGCCTTAGAAGATTACCGCCTTTTTTTGTGGGTGTGATCAAACTAGTCATAATTTTCTGTAAGTTAGGGATCCCCTTCAAACTATGGAGAAGGAGGCAATGGAATGGGACAGTATGAACTTTCTTGGTTGGTTTATTCCACATTTGCTCTTGTTCCCCTTCCAGTGGACTTTCTGATTTGCTGCTGAGAACTCGGCTCTGCTTGCCCCACTCTTGCCCCCAACTCCCTTTGGCAATTTCTGGCCCAAGTCATTATTAATTACATACCTGTAGCAGAGTTGAGCCCAAAGAAAATATTACAAGGCACTTATCTGTGACTTTTTCTCTTTCTTATCTTCACAGAAAAATTTTATCAATGTAAACTTTTTAGATGTTGATTTTTAAGTACCTCAGTGAGTCTTATCTTCTATGTAGTTATCCTGGATCCTATCTTTAGTACCAATTTGACCCATCCTTAGTGAATGGTGAGCCTCTCTCATTTCCATTTGTAATGGTAGTGATGGGTGTCTTAGTCTATTTGGCATACTATAGCAGAATTTCATAAACCGGGTGGCTTGTAAGCAACAGAAATACATTTCTCATGGTTCTGGAGGTTGGGAAGTCCAAGGTCAAGGTGTGGGCTGATTTGGCATCTGTTGAGTGTTTACTTCCTGGTCCTTAGATGGCCATCTTTTTGCAAAAAGATGAAGTGAAGGCCCCAGTGTGTGTGTCCTTCCATGTTGGAAGGAATGAGGGAAGTTTCCATGGTCTCTTATACAAGGGCAGAAATGATATTCATGAGGGCTCTGCCCATACAACCCAATCAATTCCCAAAGGCCCACTTTCTGTCTTTCTTTTTTTTTTTTTTTTTTTTTAACTTTTATGTCCAGAGGTACAAGTGCAGGTTTGTTACACATGTATACTTTTGTCATGGGTCTTTGTTGTACGATTATTTCATCACCCAGGTATTAAGCCGTGTGCCATTAATTGTTTTTCCTGATCCTATCCCTCCTTTCACCCTCTACCCTCTGAAAGACCCCTGTGTGTATTGTTCCCCTCTCTGTGTCCATGTATTCTCATCATTTAGCTCCCACTTGTAAGTGAGAACATACAGTATTTGGTTTTATGTTTCTGTGTTAGTTTGCTAAGGATAATGGCCTCTAGCTCCATTGATGTCCCTGTAAAGGACATGATCTTGTTCTTTTTTATGGCTGCATAGTATTCTATGATGTATGGGTACCACATTTTTTTTCATCCAGTCTATCATTGATGGACAGTTAGGTTTATTCCATGTCTTGGCTATTGTGAATAGTGTTGCAATGAATATATAAATGTATGTGTCTTTATAATAGTTAATATTTCAGTATATACCCAGTAATGAGATTGCTGGATTGAATGGTATTTCTCTCGTTAGGTCTTTGAGGAATTGTCACATTGTCTTCCACAATGGCTGAACTAATTTATACTTCCATCAACAGTTTGTAAGCGTTCCTTTTTCTTTACAACCTTGCCAGTAATTGTTATTTTTTTGGCTTTTTAATAGTAGCCCTTCTGACTCATATGAAATGGTGTCTTACTGTGGTTTTGATCTGCATTTCTCTAATGATCAGTGATGTTGAGCTTTTTATTCATATGATTGTTGGTTGCATGTATGTCTTCTTTAAAAAAGTATCTCTTCATGTCCTTTGCCTACTCTTTTATGGGATTGTTTCATTTCTTTCTCTTATAAATGTGTTTAAGTTCCTTATAGATGCTGGATGTTAGATTTTTGTCAGATTGCATAGTTTGCAAAATTTTTCTCCCATTCTGTGATTGTCTGTTTATTCTGTTGATAGTTTATTTTGCTGTTCAGAAGCTCTTTAGTTTAATTAAATCCCCTTTGTCAATTTTTGCTTTTGTGGCAACTCCTTTTGGTGCCTTAGTCATGGAATCTTTGCCCATGCCTATGTCCGAAATGGTACTGCAAAGGCCACACTTTCTAGTAACATCTAGTGTATTGGTATTTAGGTTTCAACATGTAAACTTTTTGGAGAAATAAGCATTCAGTTTATAGCAGTAAGGGATTAAGAGAAGCATCTCAAAGGCAGATCTTATGAAGGTTGTGGATGGTTGAGGGTGGGCTATGTTTTGGGCTTTCTGTGTGACTGCTGAGTCACATTTGAACAAGTTGTCAGGAAGACGTGCAGAAGTCTTTAGTGCTGCATTCTCTCCGCTCCAGGGGCATGAGATAATGGTACCATTTTTAGCAGAGTGACATGTGCTCCTTACATCAATTGCTGGTGGCCCTGTGTAATATATCAGGGGTTGGTAAAGGTTTTCTAGAAAGGGTCAGAAAGTAGGTATTTTAAGATTAGCTGGTGAGACAGTGTATGTTGTAATCAGCTTGGGTGCTGTGGTGTGAAAGGTGACAATCAACCAGGTAAACAAATAGCCATGGCTGTGTGCCAACTTTACTTATCAAAACAGGTAGCATGCTGGATTTGGCCCATGGGCCATAATTTGCCAACTACTACTATATATGATTCCCTTTTATTCTCCAAAAAAAGGAATGAAAGAACGAAAGAGAGAGAGAGAGAAAGGAAGGAAGGAAGGAAGGAAGGAAGAAAAAAAAGAAAGAAAAAGAAAGAGAAAGAAAGAAAGAAAGAAAGAAAGAAAGAAAGAAAGAAGGAAAGAAAGAAAGTGAAAAAAACTGAACCAAAACCAAAGCCACAGTGAAGACAATAACAGTGTCAGCTCTATTAGATGGCGAGGCTGGGAATTTTGAAAGTCATAAAAGGCCAAGATGGATCTCAACCTGATTTCATAGTTCTAGAACAGCACTTGGAGCCTTGGATATGTATCAAGAAGGAACAACATTCAGTATTTATTTAAACTTGATACTCTTTTCATAGCATCTTCAGTTCTTCAAACAGAGAAACGGATGGTGTCAAACAGAAACTCTGCCAAAGCCCAGGCCTTGGGTAGGTTTCTGATAGTTTCCCAAGCTTCCCAGTTTAAACTATGCAGTGTGAGACCTGTGGGGACCCAGCCTTATCATCAAAATACCAGATTCAATTTTATATGTTGCCACTGATTTTTGTTTAATCAAAAATTTTGAGGATCTGTTTTCTCCTGCAAACTTCGAGTGTACTTTCCATACAGATATGGCTTTTCTTGTTGAGTACAAATTCTTATTTCTAACTGAGGATTTATCTCCTCTGAGCGATAGAACTTGAGCCAGAGGAAGTTAGAGGCTTTCTGCCTAAAGATCTGCCAGCATAGTGATTTTAAACTTAAATCTTTACACCTAAGTTTTGAAAGGTAGTTGATCAAACTAACCCAAGGAAATTTGCAAACATATGAAAAAATGATCATCATCATTCATCATTAGAGAAATGCAAATCAAAGCCACATTGAGATACCATCTCATGCCAGTTAGAATGGCTATCATTAAAAAATCTGGAGACAACAGATGCTGGAGAGGATGTGGAGAAATAGGAACACTTTTACATTGTTGGTAGGAGTATAAATTAGTTCAACCATTGTGGAAGACAGTGTGGCGATTCCTTAAGGACCTAGAAGTAGAAATTCCATTTGACCCAGCAATCCCATTACTGGGTATATATCCAAAGGATTATAAATCGTTCTATTATAAAGACACATACACACGTATGTTCATTGTGGCACTGTTTACAATAGCAAAGACCTGGAACCAACCCAAATGCCCATCGATGATAGACTGGACAGGCAAAATGTGGCACATGTACACCATGGAATACTATGCAGCCATAAAAAACGATGAGTTCATGTACTTTGTAGGAACATGGATGAATCTGGAAACCATCATTCTCAGCAAACTGACACAAGAACAAAAATCAAACACCGAATGTTCTCACTCACAGGTGCACGTTGAACAATGAGAACACATGGACACAGGGAGGGGAGCATCACACACTGTGGTCTGTTGTGGGGGTATAGGGGAGGGACAATGAGGTTAAGGGGGTTGGGCAGGGATAACATTGGGAGAAATGCCAGATATAGGTGACGGGGGGGATAGAGGCAGCAAACCGCCTTGCCATGTGTGTACCTATGCAACAATCCTGCATGTTCTGCACGTGTATCCCAGAACCCAAAGTGCAATAATGTATATATAATATATATAATATAATATTATATTATATTGTAATTTCTATGCTAATGGAAATGACCATGAGACTTTTATATCACTATTTGTTTTTCCTAACTGCCCCCTAACAACCTGCCTCTCTATTAAATTATTTTCTCGTTATGCCTACGTATAGTACCAAGTCGCTGATAAAGTATTTAAAAAGGACATTAAATATGTGCCCCAGATAAAGTGTACATCTTTGAAAAAGATAAGGATTGAGACTTTGAGTGCTACCTCCCCCTCTTTCACCCTTCTTCATAATTTCATGCAAGAGACTCTTCATGATTTGAAAAGAAAATATTTAAGTTAACTGGCCTTAACCAAGTACCATCACTTTAGGAAGAAATATTCTGTGTCTTTTGGAAAGAATGCTTCATTTTATTTTATGTAATTACATGGCTAACCTGTTATGCCACATTCATAGATACACTCACAGTGCCACTCACATAGATTGATTGTGGAGTTTGCAAGTTGCATGTGAACAAAGGCCATTTGTGCAACTTCCAGCTTATGTTAGGAGAGCTGCACAACCTTCCCTGACCAAAGATGTCTTTCTGTCTTATCTGTCATCCCACCGTCACTTCTCATGCTAATCCCTTCTGCATGATGAGTACCCGGAGGAAAGAGGCTGCACCAGTTTATTTTAACACGAAGGTCAGTGTCTGGACCAAGGTCTGGACATGGTTGGTATTCACTAAGTAATGATTCAATAAATAAATGAATAAATGGGTATGTAATGTCCAGTCGAGAATGATCTGGTTGGCAGCCGACTTCCTGTTTTATTCTGTTATCCCCGTTTGCATGTCAGATCATAGCTATAACTACCACATGCTGGTGGTTTTGAATTTCCAGCCATTGATAAGCATAAAATTATAGCTCAGATGTGGTATGCAGAGAGTTTAAAATAGGTTATATGATGGAAGCTGGGGCGAGGGCTACAAGAGATTGGATGGGCAGAGAAGCCTTGTTTGGGGAAGTGTTGTTGACTCTGAGGTGAGAGGAATGAGGACAAGCCAGCCACACAGTGACCTGGGGAAGAGTTTCTAAGCAGAGGGAAGAGCAGGTGCAAGGACTCACAGGGAAGATGGTGTCAGGTTGGTAGGTTGAAGGCCTGGACAGCACAGAAACCAGCTGAGCTTGAGCCGGGTCTTTGTTAAGGTTGTCTCTGAATTAGGCATCCTGCACTTCAGTTCAGCAGTGTTTATTAAGTGCCACCCACCTCCTGAGTGCTATTTTGGGGTCTGGAAAGTCAGCTGAGAAAAAAGCCAATGAGTCCTTCATTGGTCTTCCAGCGCTTATATTTGGATGGGAGGAAATAAACATCTACTGTTAAAGGTTGAATTGTATTCCTCCAAACAGATAAAGTCCTAATATATTTCTATGACCTTATTTGGAAATGGAGGTACAGTCACTGAAGGTGTAATTAGTTAAATCAATAGGAGGTCATTAATGAGCTAGATTAATAATATAGGTGGTGTAACATGGGCCCCTAATCTAATCTGACTGGTGTTCTTATAAGACAACAACCGCAAAGAGACACAGACATGCCCAGAGAATGCTGTTAACTATGGAGGCAGAGTGGAGTGATGCATTTACAAGCCAACGAGCCCCCAACATGGTCAGCCATTACCAGAGGCGAGGAAAGAAGCATGAGATAAATCCCACTTCACAGCTGCCAGATGGGACCCACCCTGCCCACACCTTGATTTCCGACTTCTGGCCTTCAGGATGGTGACAGAATAATTTCATGTTGTTTTAAGACATCCAGTTTGTAATACTTTCTATGGCATCCCTGAAACAATAATGTAACTATTGAAAAATGTATAATTCCATATCAGGTTGTGATAAATGCTAAAATGTTGTAAGAAAAATAAAGCAGGTAAAGGGACATAGAAAACAGGGGTCCTTCAGACGCAGCGGTCAGGTAGGGCTTCCCTGAAGAGCAGAGCCCCAAAAGGAGTCTGGGGAGGAGCTGTGGAGAGATGTAGGAGGAGAGAGTCTCCCCAGACCCCCTGAACAGCTGGCCCTGGTGTGGTCAGGGTTTTGCACCAGGGCTGCGGTTGGCGTGGAGTGAGTGAAGGAGCAATGCGGGGCTAGGTCGTTGAGGTAGCTGAGGCCTGCAATTTGCTTGACTTTGTAGGCTTTGAAAGTACTTTGGATTTTTTTCCAAGTAGTATTGGAAGCTACTGCAGAGTTTTGAGCCATTTGACATCCAGTTTCTGTTTGTGTAAAGCACTTGGCTGTTGTGTGAAGAACAGGAGGAGGAGGAGGAGGCAGCATTGGGAGACTGGTGCCCACTGGGATGGGTGTGGCTGTAGCGCAGGTAAGGAGGCATGGTCAGATTGAAGATGCAGGTGAACACAGAACTGAGAGGGGCTGCTGATGGACTGTGTGTGGGATGTGGAGGGAGAGGGCTTTGACAATGACCCTGTAGGTTTGATCAGAGTGACTTGAAGAAGCGGGGTTTCATTTAATGAAAAGGGAATGGGGAGTAACTGGTTTAGGGGAGAACATCAGGCGTCCAATTTTGGATAATTTTTGTGTGAGACATCTATCAGACATCCAATCAGAAATTTTAATAGGTAGTTGGATGTGTAAAACTCCAGAGTTCAAGGCAAAGGTCCATGTGGAAGTCAGCAGCTTGTAGATGGAATTTAAAGTCATCTCGTGTGCTGTGTCCCTGGAAAGGCATTTACTTCTATCTCGTGAGATTCATTCATGTTATTTAAAACTCTCTGTGTCTAGCTGTGCACAAAGTAGAACTTTCAGGCCAGGACCTGGATCTTGGGTTCCAAGAATCACCAGCTGAGAAGCATCATCCTGGTGCAACATTCGTGACCTGTCAGCACCACTCCAACATGGAAGAGTGAAATAAGAAACGCCCAAGCTCTGTTTTCTTTCTTTTGGCCCATTTTTCTGTGTAATCTGAAAGAGAAGTTCAACTTGAGGTTAAGGGTACAAACTGATCCTCATAAGCAGAAGCAATTTCTTTTATGAGACCAGAGAGTCCCTGAGCACATGACTTAATTCAGCCTCTCTATCTTTAGGTGTTGATATGTCACAGGCAAGGCAATCTTCCTAGAGGGTGACCCATGCTTCAACCTGCAGCTCCCTGTTTATGGGGTATCTTCTCAGACTCTGGAGGAATGAGGAAACTGCAGACATTATTCCTTTAGTTGGGATTTAAGATCCTGTGTCTGTAAAACAGTTCCTGTCGCTTGAGATTGAAGAGTCTTGTCATAATGAATAAGTCACCAACATGAGTTTTGACACTCGGACTCTCACTTGACAACCAAAGCCATCTTCTTTTTTTCTTCTTCTTCTTTTTAACTAACCTATTTTGTTTTTTCTCTAGAATTGGAGGCAAGTGAGAACTAGCCATTACTTGATTTTAGCTGAGTTTTCAGAATTAGTAAATGCTTGAAGCATAGTGGGTTTTGTGGAATACTAGTCCATGAAACGTTCTGTATCCAACAGGCTCATGTTCAAATACGTTTGGACACAGGATGTCTTATATAACTCCCTTTTGAAGAGGACTTTGCATGAGTTCTATATTTGGCATAGTACCTTACTCTAAAACTTAGAGGTTTAAACAGCAAACCTTCATTATCTCAGACTGTCTGTGGGTGTGGGGTCTAGCAGGGGATGAGCTGGATGGTTTTGGCTCAAGGTCTCTTGTAATGTTGCATTCAAAATGTTTTCAGTGTAGTGTCGTCCAAAGGCTCAACTTCAACTTCGGCTACAGGACCCACTTGCCCATTCACTCATGTAGCTGGTGGAGGAAGCTTCCGTTTCTCACCACTGGACCTCTACATCAGGCTTCTCATAATGTAGAATTTTTCTTGAGGAAGATGTGAGAGAGAAAGAGAGAGAGACAGAGACAGAGAGAAAGAGAGAGAGAGAGAGAGAGAGAATGAGGGGGCTCCAAGACTCTTTCAGTCAGTCTTTTATAACATAATCTCAGAGGTGATAGACAGCCACTTGTGCTGTATGATATTGATCACAGACTAACTACAGTCTAATATAAGAGGATCTATACTTGGGTGTGTCTACCAGAAGGCTGGGACCCCTGGGGGCCCACTGAGGGCATCTTTGAAGCTAGTTGGACTTCACAGGGATCCCTACCTAATTATTACTTTAGACATGAACGTGTAATGTAGCAGCATTCATGAAAGGATGGTGTTTCAAGCTTGGGTAACACATTGCTGACTGCAGCTCAAATAAAGCTAGGCCTCCTTTTACACTTGGTAAAGTATCAACTCTATCTTGGCTCAAAGCATCAGAGGTTGTAGGAGCACACGTACTCTATAGCATGCCACTTTTTAGCATGTTTGTTATTTCAGTGTCTCATTGACCAAGTGTTGATCTACTGAAAACATATTTTAAAAATTAAATTACATACATCATTCTTTCTCTGGTATAATCCACCTCTTTCTTGGACAGAATTCTGGGTCCTGAATATTAAATGTCTCCTTGGTAAAGTCATTTGGGATTGGGTCAAGAGCAGAAGCTAGACATGGCATAGTTGGTGATATTATCATTATTCTAATTTGATTGTATGATTTCTTTATCATTGCCTTCAAACAGACAATGGGTCTATGGGTATCAGGAGCTGCGTCAACCTCGTATTTCTAGTGTCTAGTGCAGAGCCTGGTACATCCTTACAAGACACTCAGTTACCACTGGTGAATTAAGAACTCTGTTTTTCACAAAGAAATGCAGTCTAGGTTCTGTCCTACTACAGACATATCATTCATCCTTGGGGCTTTCTGGCCTGCAGCACACTGAATACTTTGGCTGTTGTTCCAATATCTCCTTATATAAACCAGTCAATTGTCCTGAGCGTGGCTCAGAATATATTGCTCATTAAAGTGAGTTCCAGACAAGACTGCAAGGGCATTAGCCTGATGCTCCAAAGCAGCAGAAAGTCTCCAGGGCATCGTGTAATTATTCATTTGCTAAATAACACAGACACACAATGGCTTAATTACAGTATTTTGCTGTGAAATAGAATTGTAGTGATTTCCACATCAGAGTATCTCATTAATGAGATTTGCTAAGTGTTATTGGCAATATTGTGAAATGCTGTTTTGTTTTAAATCATTTTCTAAATTGCTAATGTCATTTGCGGGAGAGAAAATTTCTCAAACTCTCTTGTGGAGGTGAAATGTTAGTGCTTCAGAAAATACTCACTGTTAACTTCTTCCCAGGTGGCAAGACTTGAGAGTGCATAAAAACTGCATTTTTGACATCTCACTGTATCTCCACATCATCAGCATTCAAGTTATTACCAAGCACTGAGAATACAATTATTAGATTTTTCACCAAGAGCCTACAAACCTGAATACGCAAATGGTCGAGTGCCCCATTTTGTATCCAAGCTCTGCCACAAGTCATCTGCATGACCCTGGGCGCCAGTCTCCTCATGGAAAACATGTCTAGGTTCATTTGTGGATTCAACAGATATTTGCATAAGGGTTCCAGGCTCTTTTCTAGGCAGTAGGAATAGAGCTGCAAACAGGACTAGACAGAGCTCCTAATTTCCAGCAGCTTATCTTCTAGCAGAAAAGACAGACAAGATGCTTGTAACTATGTGCCTGAGATAGTTCAAGCTAAGTATAATTTATTTTTTTAAGCTAAAGGAAATTGGATAATTTAATTAAGAAATCCTTGAGAATGCCTACTACAAAGAGGATGGCCAGGGAAAGCTTCTCAAGATAGTGACCTATTAGCAGAAATTTGAATAATAAGAAAGAGTCAGCTTCAGAAATTTGGGAAGACCATTCCAGGTAAAAGGAACCACTAAGGCAGAATTCTGGGCTGGGAGCCTATTGATGTTGTAAAGTGCTGTCCAGCAATAAAACTCAGTGATTTCTACATAAGGAATTTCAAAGTTATGTCTTGTTTCTCCCAGAAAGCCAGTCATCCAGTTCTCATGGGTTTTATTTTCTTGTCTCAGTCTAGGCTGAGCTTTCCTCCTAAATGCTTCCTTCTTGATTAATCACTCCTGCTCTGACAATACCCCACTACTCTGAGCTACTTAGCGTGACCAGCTGGTTGACAATAGTACAATAAGAAAATCCCTCCAACCAAAGGAATCTTCTTATAGATCCTTGTTTCTTGCCTTCCTGCTAATGACCAGTAATGACAAGAAAATGGATGGAATTTAAGGAATACAATTTACTTGTTAGTTTTAGTCAGGCCTGACTATGAAATGTGCCAGAACACAAAATCTTGTCTCCATCATTTCAGACTTTGTTGCTCATTGAAGCACTTTTTCTGCTTGCTAGTCCATGTTCCATAAAACTGTGCTGGCACCACCGGAGCCACAGGTGGTTCACCCCAGCGATTCATCCAGGCCAGTGCCCTCCTGGTCTTTGGAAGACATCAGAAAAATGTGTGGAACGTGTGTGTACACGTTAGGAAGGGCTATTCCTTCTCATGTTGCTTGAGCATCTATCTAACCGAATCTAATCATCCATCAACAAAGTGCCCAGCCTTCTAACCTTGGGTACTTGGTTGGTTGGTTGATTGATTAATTCATTCATTTACATATTCATACACATTTTTATTTTTAGTTCCTATTGCCTGAGGGTTGACTACTGTGCCTTCTTCCTTCATACAAAAAAGTGGGCGTAAGATCAATCTTCATCATACATAATACTACGATAACATAATTATATCCATGTTCTATATTCAGAACCTTACATGTCTGGCTTATGTTATTATTCATGCCTCCCCTCAAATGCTTTCTATGCAGAAATGCACTGGGAAGGGCCCTAACAACATGTACACATGGTCATATTTTTGTACAAGTAGCAAAAATAACACATTTTAATGTCAGCTGTTTGAGATCTCTGTTTCTTTCCACTTCCACTTTCTCCTCTGTCACAGTTGACCTCATGTTGAGTGACATTCAGGTGGCTGTGATAATTTAGGGAAACTGACCAAGGGGAAGTTAAGTCGAAAAGCTATTTAATTTGGATTTAGTGAGACATAATTAGTCATGCATTGCATAACAACATTTCAGTCAATGATGGTTGGAAACGTGAGAGAAAAGAAAAAAACACGTGACCTGAAAGAGGAATGAAGGATGTTATGAGATTTGCTGATTGTGTGATTAGTTGACATTCTTATTATTTAAAAACATGAATTTGCCGAATTAAAGACAATCTGACCATAAATGTGGATATCGTTGTTGTTGTTGTTTCTCTTTCTTGTTGTGTATGTTGCTGAAGTGGTAAAACCTGATGTGCATATATGAGGTGCAATCTTCCTTAGGTTATTCAGAAAATCTACTAAGATTAATAAAGTCAAATTTCTGATAAATGGGTTTATTAACAACTTTCATTAAAAGTAAGTGAGTTTAATTGCTTCAACATAAAAATGGATAATTTAAATTAATGTTATACAATACATTCACACTAATTTATTTGTGATCTGTGAATTAAGGGCATAAAGCAACTAGCTTGATAATCCCTTGACAATATAATAAATGAGAACCATATTATTTCAATGGAAAATTGATGTAATTACAAAGCTATTAACTTTTTCTCACACTCCTTCACATATTATAAGTAAACTACAGGGACCTTTCCTTGAAAATAATTAAAATTTCAAATTAGCCTTTTGGTTTAAAAACTATCTAATTTAATCATTTTGTTAAGTTGAAGTACGAAACTAAATATTTGGTGGCCTGGCTTCTGTTTTTCGTTTTTTTTTTTTTCTTTCCTCCCACTGTGTTTTTGTTTTTTTTTCCTTTCTCCCACTGAGAGGCACGCATGCATTCAGGACTCAACATGTGCTGAACGCAGTGCCTACTGCTAAATAGTTTTTTGGTTTCCACGGCACCTCACTGAGGTAGGTAGTAATTATGACTCCCATTTTACAGACAATAAAAATGAGACACTAAAAATTAATATTACTAATAGCCTTGGGGTTTTAATCCATGTTCTGGCTTCATAAAAGGAACTGAAGGCCAGGGGCTGTGGTTCACGCCTGCAATCCCAGCACTTTGGGAGGCCAAGGAGGGCAGATCATGAGGTCAGAAGTTTGAGACCAGCCCGGCCAATATGGTGAAACCCCACCTCTATTAAAAATACAAAATAAAAAAAATTAGGCGTGGTGGTTTGTTCCTGTAATCCCAGCTACTTGGGAGGCCGAGGCAGGAGAATTGCTTGAACCCAGGAGGTGGAGCTTGCAGTAATCTGAGATCGTGCCTTTGCAATTCAGCCTGGGCAATGGGTAAGACTCCACCTAAAAAAAATAAATAAATAAAATTGAAAACTGCTCCTTTCTTCTATTTTTTGAAATATTTATCTAGAATCAGTCTTGTTATTTCTGAAATGTTTGGTAAAATATATCAATGAAACTATCTGGCCCTGAAGTTTTCTTTGTTGGAAGGTTTTTAACCACAAATGTAGTTTTATAAACAAATGCACACACACATATATGTATGTATGCAGGTATGTATGTATTCAGGTCATCTGTTTCTTCTTCAATGTATTTTGATAGTTTGTGTTTCTCAAAATAATTAATTTCATTCAAATTATTGAATTTATTGGCATAAAATTATTTTTAGTGCCTCTTATTATCCCTTTAATGTTTGTAATATTGCTAATGATGTCTCCTCTTTCATTGCCAATTTTGGTAGTTTGTGTATTCTTTTTCTTTTTTTCTGCATCTATCCAGCTATGAGTTCATCAGTAGATATTTCTACATCTCTCTCTCCGTCTCTCCCACCTTCCCTTTCTCCATTTCTTCTTGGCTGTAGAAAAGAGAACATACTTTGCAACTTTAAACAATTATAAACAATTTTAAGTTTTTTTGCTTTATTCAGTTTCAAGTGACAGTAATACAAATTAGGAGTTCTTGATCAGGAGAGGAAATGTATTCACTCATGAAATGAAAAATCTCTATTCAAGAATCAGACTTGATTAAATGGTTTTTAATATATTTTTTCAATGTTATTGAACATCATTTCTCTTTGATTTTTCTTCTGGGCTTAATTTGCTTTTCTATTTGTCATTTTCTAAGGTGGAAGCTTAGGTTTTTAAAAATATAATACAAACACTTAATGCTACTAAGTTTCCTTTAAACTCTAATTTAGTTGCGTCCTACAAGTTTTTATATGTTTTTTTTCAAAAGCATTTTCATTTAGATTCAGTTAAAAAATATTTTGAAAACTTTTTTTTCATTTAGATTCAGTTAAAAAAATACTTAAAAACTTCTATCAAGTTTGGCCCATGAGTTATTTAGAAGTGAGATGTTTAATTTTCAATTATTTGGTGACTGTTCAGATCTATTTCTGGTCTAATTCTATATAATCCATGTACATAGTTAGTGTTATTACTTATATTGTTTTAAACTTGCTAAGATTTTTTTTTTGTGACCTAGAAAAATGGTCCATCTTGGTGGATGCCACATGAGTTATTGTTCAGAATGTGTATTTATTATTTATTAGATGGGGTGTTCTGTAAATGTCAATTCGGTCATTGCTGGTTTATAGTTTTGTTCAGGCTTCCTTTGTCCTTACTGACTGTCTGTATATTTCTTCTATTAACTATGGAGACAGGAGTGCTAAAATATCATATTATTATTTTTTGTCAATTTTTTTTGTTATTACTAGTTTTTGTTTCATGCATTTTTAAGATCATGCACATTAGGAATGGTCATTTCTTGGATTAATGACTCCTTTATCATTATGTAATGCTTTTTATCCCCTGCAGTATAGTTACATTGCCTGATGTTAATATTAATACATCTACTCCAACTGTCTTTTGGTTAATGTTTTCATTATATATCTTTTCACCACCATGTACAGGTTACTTTTAACCTATCTATGTCTTTATTTTTTTAATGGCTTTATTATAAACAATATATAACTAGGTGGCTTTTAAATCCAAGTTGATAATCTTTGCCTTTTAACTGGTTTGTTTAGGCCATGCAAATTTTAAATAATGTGTATATATAAAAATTATATACATTATTTGATTAAAATATACCATCTTGTTAGGTTGTTTTTATTCATTTTTTTTGTGGTTCACTGAGGAAATTTTTATGATTTCATTTTGTCTCTTTTATTGATTTATTATTTTACTTCTTTAAATATTTTAATGGTTTCCTTAAGTCTTATAATATACGTCTAGAATAACCAGAGTCTACTTCCAAATAATATTACACCTTTCACGTGTAAGGTAAATTCTTTATAACAATATATTCCCAATTATTTCCTATAATTCTCTATGCTTTGTTTACATATTTGTTACTTTTACAAGTGATTTCAATGCACGTCCTCCGGCCTGTTAAATGAGACTACTTTAGAAATCTCTCTAATGTTTTCTGCGAGTGTCTGTTAAGAGTTTTTGGAGAAAAACCCTGAAGGCAGTTCAGACTCTCTGGATTTCTGTGGTAGTTGGTGACTTCACACTATCTCACCAATGTGTTCTTGGCCTTCACCATTTGCCAAACTTCCCAGCTAACCTCCCCTTACTAGTGTCCATGGGCGTTTGCCCCGTTTAAACCCAGGTTCATACTTTGTCTCTCCTTACATTTCCTGCTTCTCCTTGGATCTGAGGTCCTGTTGCTTGCTTTGTGAACTTAGCCCTCTGACAAGTTTGAGAAAAGTTGGCAACATGGTGTTTGGTCTGAACACTGTACAGTAAGAACAATGCTTTCTCCTGCTGTCTGTGTCTCTCTTAAGAAACTGAGAGTAACCTCGCTACTTCCTCCTGAGGAACCAGTTACACATCCCTACTTCCCACCACAGCCCTCTGCTTATTAAGTTGGGATTGATGGACCCCATGGCCCCAAGGTGGCGTGGCCCTAGGACTCAGGCCTGCACACTCAGCTTTGTTAATACCCTGGACATATAGATTAGATCAAGCCTGGATATCTTAACGGAATTTGGGGTCAAAGACATTTTCTTTGTTTTGGGGTTGCTGGGGGCAAAAATGATATGGGTTTGGAGCTGCTGAGAGTCACCATGGGAAAAGAGCCTTTTAAAGATGAAGACACTACTAACAGAGAAGTGGAGATGAAATGACATTTTAAAATTTATTTTACTTTAGGATCCAGATATACTTGTTCCAGAAGATTTTAAAGCATGAGCCAGGGCTTTTCCTTTTGGTGTTTTTGATTTAAACTCTAATTTGGGGTTCTGTCACTTGAAACTGTAGGAATGCTGACAAATTCAAATCATTTATAATTGTTCATAGTCGCAAATGATGTCCTCTTTTCTACCATAAAATACCTCACCGTCAATATACATTAAGTCAAAAGGTATTTATGTATTGTTTAATGTGTCAGTCAGCAGTGATATTTTTTTGCAGCAACATTAAGAAAATTTCACTTACTCAATACTTTCTACTCTTCAGAGCACTTTCATGTACATGGTTTTCTGTGTTATAGGAACTCTTGATTTGTGTAGATGAGGGTGTTAATTTCCTATTTGGCTGTAAGACATTACCACTAACCTAATGACTTATAACAACACAAATTTATTATTGTATGGTCTATCGGACAGAAGTTCAATATGGGCTCTACTGGACTAAAGTCAGGATGTTGGCAGAGTCATCTTTTTTCTGGAGGCTCTGCAGAGAGTCCATTTTCTATATCTTTTCACCTTCTAGAGGCTGCCTACATTCTCTGGCTTGTGGCGCCTTCCTCCATCTTCAAAGCCAGCCCCAGTGGCTCAGGTCCTTCTCACATCATATCATTTTAACCTCCCCTTCTGCCTCCTTTTTCCACTTTTAAGGACCCTTGTGTTACACTGGGTCCACCCAGATTATCCACAATAATCTCCCATCTCAATGTCAGCTGATTAGCAATACTAATTTTATTGGCAATCTTAGTTCTCCTCTGCCGTGTAACCTAACATATTCACAGGTTCCGGGGAGTATGGTGGGGACCACTTTGGGGGTCCTTTATTCCGCCAACCAGAGTGTGGCAGGAACTTTACACATGAAACCACAGAGACACATGATGACTTCTACAATGTCACAGGAGTTGAGTATAGAGTCTTACTAGTACACCCATCCTTGTTTTTCTCTCCACTGTATTTTCCCTTCAAAAGGATGAACGTTTTTGCTTTCATTCCATGCCCATGCCATTTTTCAGTAGAAGTCCTCTAACTACAATGGCTGATGAAATAGCTGTCTGGAAGGTGAGGAATTTGTATAGAAGTAAAGGGTACATTACTCTCTTATATTTCTATTTGGGAATTGTGTATTGGTATGATGATATCAACAATTCAGTATCATTTACCATGCACTACAGCTGTGAGTTTTCATCCATGTTTCCCGTAAGATTTTCTGTGCAATTGGTGAAGCCAAATTTGCTCTGGGAAACATTTTCCAACAATAGTTAGCAGCCAAGATGAGGATGGCTTTGTAAATTCCCACATTAAAATACAATTTATTTTATCTTTCAATGACAATTTCCAGAAGGCGTGCACAAGCTAGAAATCCCCATTTGCTGGTTAGAACTGTGGACACCCTACAGCAGAGTTAAACTCCTGTGCATTGTATTGTGTAAACGGGACCTGCAATGCAAATGCCTTTGTTTTCTCCTTTATTCTCTGGACATGAGCTGCTGCACCAAATCTCTTTATGAGTTGTATCTTCAGTGCATCTTTAGTTCTTATTAAAGTTTGGAAGCAAGAAAGAGCAGAGAGATGTGGTAAATATGAGATCCTAGTTAATGTCATTTTGAAAATGAGCTATGAATGTAGGTCTTATTTGGGAGATTAGCTCCTTCTTTGAATGTAGTAATTGTCCAAAGGACAGACAAACAACATAATTTGTATCCTTTGGCAACTTTTAAGTACATATTTTCCTCTGAGAGTTTTTATTTTTGCTTTTGTAAGTCAGTCTTCCCTTTTGATTACAGCTAATTTCCCTAAATGCTCCATCTCATGAAGAACAAATTAAAGACGAAAGACAAATTCTTGTCCAAGAAACTTCAGTGTGGCTCTACCAATGTTAAATATTTTGGTCATTTTCTCTCCTTGGAGGTGAGGTTGAATGATCTCAGAATATCTGAGTGTCACAGTAAGTTCTTCGTCATTTCTTCCCTCCTCCGGTTCTTTTGAACTTTGGAAAGTCTTTCAAATGAAACATCTCCCATAAGGAAAATGTAGCCTAGGCTAATACGCATGTTTGTGTCTTAGTTTTCAATAGAAAGTTTAAAAATTGATAAAATTAAATAAAAATGCTTATGGAATAAGGATACGAAAAAAGAAAATACTTTTGTACAGCTGCACAATATGTGTTTTAAGCTAAGTTTTATTAAAAAGAGTCAAAATGTTTTAAGAAAGTAAAAGTTTATAAAGTAGATCATTGTGTAGCAAGTCATGGTTCATTTATTGTTGAAGGAAAATAAATAAATGTAATGTTGCCTAGGGGTACTGTGTTTGCAAAGTCTATAGTAGTATATGGTAGTGTCCTGGGCCTTCACATTCACTCACTCCTCACTCACTGACACCAAGAGCAACTTCCAGTCCTACATAAGCTTCATTCATGGTAAGTGCCCCACATATGTGTACGATTTTTTCTTTTATTACATATTATTACTGTACTTTTTCTATGTTTAGCTGAACAAATACTTACCATTATGTTGCAATACCTACAATATTTGGTATAGTAACATGCTGAACAGATCTGTAGCCTAGGAGAGACAGACTATTCCATATAACCTGGGTGTGTAGTAAGCTAGTCCATCTAGATTTCATTAGTATATTCTACAATGTTCACACAATGACAAAATCTCCTATTGACACATTTCTTGCAATGTGTCCCCATCATTAAATCATGCATCACTATAGACATATATACATAAAATATGTATTTTCATATGTTAATAATATTATATTTATATGATTATATATATTAATGTTTTCAGAGATAGGACATTAGGCAGTGGAATTCTGTGATATGTGTAAAAAGAGAAATGCCTGTGGTGAGTCTTACAATTGTTCCAACTTTCTTCCTGAGGCTCTGGCCAGTGTGCAATGCAGAGAGGTGATTCCAAATTTATAGAACATGATGGTTTCTGAGGCAGGGAGACAGAGACCAGTTTGGGGAGACTGAACTATTTAAGTGTCAGGTAATGGAGCTGGAGGAAGCAACATCATAGGGCCCATGACCATCTGCTTTGGAATTTAAATTCTTGGATTGAAAACACAACCCTATGCGTTATTAGCTTAGTGACTCAAGAAACATCCTCCATCTCTCATTGAGCACTTCATACATGTATAACAGTCAGTGTTGGTACCCATAGTCTGTTGGTAAGGACTAGCTGGGCATGGCAGCAGCCACTCAGCAGGTCATGACAGTATTGGTGGGTCAGCCCAGGTCTCACTTCAGAGCTTTCACTCTTCTTCTGCCTCCAGGGGAAAAAATGGTCTCAGAGGGCCCTTAGAGTACATCTAGTCCATTCTCCTTATTTTTGTAGATGGTAAAGCTGAGGTCCAGGGAACAGAAGTGAGTTACTGCATCTTCAGAAGATGGTGGCAAAAAGGTAAAAAGATAGAAAGTCTCAGAATTCTTAGTCCAGTGCCATTTCCATGCCAACAGATGCAATCCTAAACTATACTTACTTTTAAGACATTTTTTATGCTGGTGAGCCCAAAGTTGAATTATGACTCCAACTCAGCATAAAGGCTTTAGACTAGTTACTTCTCTTCTTTTCATCCTAACAAAGGCACAGATGCAGAACCACCAAAAACAGATGTGTAGATTGCATACTGCACAACTATAGAGGGCACATTTACATAATAATCCAGGTGAGTAACACTTCCAAGCTTTATTATTATTATTATTGTTATACTCTAAGTTCTGGGGTACATGTGCAGAATGTGCAGGTTTGTTACACAGTTATACACATGCCATGGTGGTTTGCTGCATTCATCACCTTGTCATCTACAATAAGTATTTCTCCTAATGCTATTCCTCCCATAGCCCCTCACTCCCCTACAGGCCCTGGTGTGTGATGTTCCCTTTCCTGTGTCCATGAGTTCTCATTGTTCAGCTCCCACTTATGAATGAGAACGTGCGGTGTTTGATTTTCTGTTCCTGTGTTAGTTTGCTGAGAATGATGGTTTCCAGTTTCATCCATGTCCCTGCAAAGGACGTGAACTCATCCTTTTTTATGGCTGCATAGTATTCCATGGTGTATATATATGCCACATTTTCTTTATCCAGTCTATCACTGATGGGCATTTGGATTGGTTCCAAGTCTTTGCTATTGTGAGCAGTGTTACAATAAACATACGAGTGCATTGTTTTATAATAGAATGATTTATAATCCTTTGGGTATATATCTAGTAATGGGATTGCTGGGTCAAATGGTATTTCTAGATCTAGATCCTCAAGAAATAGTCACACTGTCTTCCACAATGGTTGAAATAATGGTGTAAATACATTCCCACCAACAGTCTAAAAGTGTTCCTATTTCTCCACATTCTTTCCAGCATCTGTTGTTTCCGGACTTTTTAATATCGCCATTCTAACTGGTGTGAGATAGTATCTCATTGTGATTGTGATTTGCATTTATCTAATGACCGGTGATGATGAGCTTTTTTTCATATGTTTGTTGGCTGCATAAATGTCGCCTTTTAAGAAGTGTCTGTTCATATATTTGCCCACTTTTTGATGGGTTTTTAAATTTTTTCTTGTAAATTTGTCTAAGTTCTTTGTAGATTCTGGTTATTAGCCCTTTGTCAGATGGGTACATTGCCAAAACTTTCTCTCATTCTGTAGGTTGCCTGTTCACTCTGAAGATAGTTTCTTTTGCTGTGCAGAAGCTCTTTAGTTTAATTAGATCCCATTTGTCAATTTTGGCTTTTGTTGCTACTGATTTTGATGTTTTAGTCATGAAGCCCTTTCCCATGCCTATGTCCTGAATGATATTGCCTAGGTTTTCTTCTAAGGTTTTTATGGTTTTAGGTCTTGTGTTTAAATTTTTAATACATCTTGAGTTAATTTTCATATAGGGTATAAGGAAGGGATCCCCTTTATTAAAAAAAATGAATCATACTCTGTATTGTACCCAAGAAAACTTAGCCTAACTCAAGGATGCAAAAGTTTTTCTTATATGTTTTTTTTCAAGAAGTTCAAGAGTTTTAGATTTCATCTTTATATTTGAGATCCATTTTGAGTTAATCTTCACATATGGCATGAAATGTGGATCAAAATTTATTTTTTGCATATGGCTATTACATCGTTTTAGTACTTTTTTATAAGAATATTGTTTTTTAATTTAATTGCCATTGCAGCTTCATCAAAAACTAGATGTAAATGGCTTCCCATTTTAAATTATAGCCAGTGTCAATTATTCCAGAAAAAATACATTATCTAAAGCAAGAGCTATTATTAATTTTAATTTTACTGCAAAACCCATTACTGACAAAAGACCCTTGATGCAGTTTGAAAATGCACCTTTTCCCATCTTTGATCTGCAAGAGCGGTTTCTAATAGGAAAGACTGCTAAAACTACAAGGAAAAAAGACAAGTCTCAGACTGTGAAAAATAATTAAAAAATCACATATCTAATAAATGACTTGTATTCAGAATGTATAAAGAACCCTCAAAAGTTAATAAGAAAACAAACAACCCAATTAAATATGAGCAAGTTATTTGAGAAAGCATTTTACAAAAGAAGATGTACAGATGGCAAATTAACCACATGATTTAACATCATGAGATATTAAGAAAATGTAAATTAAATCCACAGTGAGATACCACTACACATCTATTAGAGTGCCTAGAATGAAAACTGACCTTCACTAGTGTTAGCTGGTACATGAAGGCTCTCAAACTCTCAGACTCTGCTGATGGGAATGCAAAATGGCACAACCACTTTGTAAAAACAGCTTGGCAGTTTCTTAAAAGCCCAAACACAATGTAATTATAATGTTAAGGACATTATTTTTATTTACGAAGAATCTATGAAAAAATAAGAACAATGAACTATCTTTACATACCTTTTATCAAAAGACCAAAGAAGAACACAAAAGCCCAGATGTGGCTTCTTGCTGTGTCCTTACGTGGTGGAAGGGACTAATGAGCTCTCTGGGGCCTCTTTTATGAGAGTACTAATTCCATTCATAAGAACTTGCCACCATGACCTAATCACCTCCTAAAAGCCACATCTTTTAATACTATTGTATTGAGGATGAGGTTTCAATGCATGAATCTGGGTTGTAGGGGGGCACCAACATTCAGAACTTAACGATATTTTACTGAGATTATAAAGTAATCTAACTTTATAGTTAGAAATCTAACTGGATTAAGTTTCAATATATGAATATGGGGTGGGAGGCACCAACATTCAGACCATAATGATATTTTACTGAGAAATAAAAAGAAGCTGGAGAAAGTGTTATCTCCCTTGGCTACATAATTCTGCTGAATTCTCTTTTGTAAGGGATGAGAGTGGTTAAGTGAGACAGAGAAAATATATACCATAAATCAGAATAATTGTACCACTTCGCTATCTACTTGGTTGAACTTTTTTCTGATAAACTTTAAAAATTAGGCTAGGATTGCTTTTGAGTTTGAAACTTTTCATAATTCATTCAGCCATCTCTAAGTGAAGGTAAAACATATAGTATTCTAAAAAAGAGGGATATAAATTGAAGTTTGATGTAAAACACAGTGGGAGGTGAAGTGTTTAGGCCATTAAGACATAAATTATCATTTGCATGAAATACATGAGAGCTTGGTTCTTTTTTCTGTTTTGTTTTTAAAATATATATATATTGATTGTACTTTAGGTTCTGGGGTACATGTGCAGATCATGCAAGATTGTTGCATGGGTACATACATGGCAAAGTGGTTTGCTGCCTTCATCCCCACATCACCTATATCTGGTATTTCTCCCCTAGTTATCCCTCCTCAGCCCCTGCTCTCCCTCCCCTACCCCCTGCAACTGACCTCAGTGTGTGATGCTCCCCTCCCTGTGTCCACATGTTCTAACTGTTCAACACCTGCCTATGAGTGACAACATGTGGTGTTGGGTTTTCTGTTCTTGTGTCAGTTTGCTGAGAATGATGGTTTCCAGATTCATCCATGTCTCTGTGAAGGACACAAACTCATCCCTTTTTATGGCTGCATAGTATTCCATGGTGTATATGTGCCACATTTTCTTTATCCAGTCTATCGTTGATGGACATTTGGGTTGGTTCCAGGTGTTTGCTATTTTAAACAGTGCCGCAATGAACATATGTGTGCATGTGTCTTTATAATAGAACGATTTATAATTCTTTGGGTATATACTCAGTAATAGGATTGCTGAGTCAAATGGTATTTCTATTTCTAGGTCCTTGAGGAATCACCACACTGTCTTCCACAATGGTTGAACTAATTTACACTCGCACCAACGGTGTAAAAGTGTTCCTATTTCTCTACATCCTCTCCAGCATCTGTTGTCTCCAGATTTTTTAATGATAGCCATTCTAACTGGTGTGAGATGGTATCTCAATGTAGTTTTGACTTGCATTTCTCTAATGACCAGTGATGATGAGCATTTTTTCATGTGTTTTTTTTCTTATAAATCTGTTTTAGTTCTAGCCCTTTGTCAGATGGGTAGATTACAAAAATTTTTTCCCATTCTGTTGGTTGCTGGTTGGCTGTAATGATTGTTTCCTTTGCTGTACATAAGCTCTGGAGTTTAATTAGGTCCCATTTGTCTATTTTGGCTTTTGCTGCCATTGCTTTTGGTGTTTTAGCAATGAAGTCCTTGCCTATGCCTATGTCCTGAATGGTATTGCCTAGGTTTTCTTCTATGGTTTTTATGGTGTTAGGTCTTATGTTTAGATCTTTAATCCATCTGGAGTTAATTTTAGTGTAAGGTGTCGGGAATGAGTCCAGTTTCTGCTTTCTGCACACTGCTAGCCAGTTTTCCTAACATCATTTATTAAACAGGGAATCCCTTCCCCATTGCTTGTTTTTCTTAGGTTTGTCAAATATCAGATGGTTGTAGATGTGTAGTGTTGCTTCTGAGGCTTCTGTTCTGTTCCATTGGTCTATGTCTCTGTTTTGGTACCAGTACCATGCTGTTTTGATTACTGTGGCCTTGTAGTATAGTTTGAAGTCAGGCAGCATGATGCCTCCAGCTTTGTTACTTTTGCTTAGGATTGTTTTAGCTATGTGGGCTCTCTTTTGGATCCATATGAAGTTTGAAGTGTTTTTTTCCAGTTCTGTGAAGAAGGTCATTGGTAGCTTGATGGGGATAGCGTTGAATCTATAAATTACTTTGGGCAGTATGGCCATTTTCATGTTGTTGATTCTTCCCAACCATGAGCATGGGATGTTTTTCCATCTGTTTGTGTCCCCTTTTATTTCATTGAGCAGTGGTTTGTAGTTCTCCTTGAAGAGATCCTTTACATCCTTTTGTTAGTTGTATTCCTAGGTATTTTATTCTCTTTGTAGCAATTGTGAATGGCAGTTAATTCTTGATTTGGCTCTCTTTAAATCTGTTATTGGTGTATAGGAATGCTTGTGATTTCTGTACATTGATTTTGTATCCTGAGAATTTGCTGAAGTTGCTTATCAGTTTCAGGAGATTTGGGGCTGAGACGATGAGGTCTTCTAAATATACAGTCATGTCATCTGCAAATAGAGATAATTTGACTTCCTCCTTTCCTAATTGAATACCCTTTCTTTCTTTTTCTTGCCTGATTGCTCTGGCTAGAGCTTCCAATACTATATTGAACAGGAGTGGTGAGAGAGAGCATCCTTGTCTTGTGCCAGATTTCAAAGGGAATGCTTCCAGTTTTTGCTCATTCAGTATGATATTGGCTTTGGGTTTGTCATAAATAGCTTTTATTATTTTGTGATATGTACCATCAATACCTAGTTTATTGAGGGTTTTTAGCATAAAGGGCTGTTGAATTTTGTCGAAGGCCTTCTCTGCATCTAATATCATGTGGTTTTTTTCTTTGGTTCTGTTTATGTGATGGATTACATTTATAGGCTTGTGTACGTTGAACCAGCCTTGCATCCCCGGGATGAAGCCTACTTGATCATGATGAATAAGCCTTTTGATTTGCTGTTGCATTCTGTTTGCCAGTATTTTATTGAAGATTTTTGCATCAATGTTCATCATGGATATTGGCCTGAAGTTTTCTTTTTTAGTTGTGTCTCTGCCCCGTTTTGGTATTAGGATGATATTGGTCTCCTAAAATGAGTTGAGGAGAATTCCCTCTTTTTGTATTGTTTGGAATAGATTCAGAAGGAGTGGTACAAGCTCTTCTTTGTATGTCTGGTAGAATTCGGCTGTAAACCTGTCTGGACCTGGGCTTTTTTTAATTGGTAGGCTATTAATTGCTGCCTCAACTTCAGCCCTTATTATCGATCTATTCAGGGTTTTGATTTAGGTTTAGGCTTGGTTTTGATTTAGGTTTAGGTTTAGGCTTCCTGGTTTAGGCTTGGGAGGGTGCAAGTGTCCCCAAATTTATCCATTTCTTCCAGATTTACTAGTTTGTGATTATAGAGTTGTTTGTAGTAATCTCTGATGGTAGTTTGTATTTCTGTGGAATCAGCGGTGATATCCTGTTTATCTTTTTTTATTGCAGCTATTTGATTCTTCTCTCTTTTCTTTTTTATTAGTCTGGCTAGTGGTCTATCTATTTTGTTGATCTTTTCAAAAAACCAGCTCCTGTATTTGTTGATTTTTTGAAGGGTTTTTTTGTGTCTCTATCTCCTTCAGTTCTGCTCTGATCTTAGTTATTTCTTATCGTCTGCTAGCTTTTGAGTATTTTTGATCTTGCTCCTCTAACTCTTTCAATTTTGATGATAAGGTGTTTATTTTAGACCTATCCTTGCTCCTCATGTGGGCATTTATTGCTATGAATTTTCCTCTAGATACTTCTTTAAATGTGTCCCAGAGATTCTGGTATGTTGTGTATTCGTTCTTGTTCATTTCGAAGAACATCTTTATTTCTGCCTTCATTTCATTGTTTATCCAGTCTAATTCAGGAGCCAGTTGTTCATTTTCCATAAACTTGTGTGGTTTTGAGTTAGTTTCTTAATCCTGAGTTCTAATTTGATTGCACTGTTGTCTGAGAGACTGTTTGTTATGATTTCCATTCTTTTGCATCTGCTGAGGAGTGATTTACTTCCAATTATGTGGTCAATTTTAGAGTAGGTGCGATGTGGTGCTGAGAAGAATGTATATTCTGTGGATTTGGGGTGGAGAGTTCTGTAAATGTCTATTAAGTTCCCTTGGTCCAGATCTGCATTCGAGTCCTGGATTTCCTTGTTGATTTTCTGTCTCATTGATCTGTCTAATATTGACAGTGGAGTGTTAAAGTCTCCCACTATTGGAGAGCTTGGTTCTAATAGAGGTGGTAGTAAATCAGATTAAAGTTTCCTGGGTCTGATTATAAGTACCTAGGCATCTTCTTCTCAAATACCCTCAATATTCCATAAGTTCCCATCCTCCAACAAATAAAAATGTGTGTCATGAGGAAGATTAGTTTTATGGTATCCTACACAAATTATTTCTTTCCCATTTGATCGAGTCTCAACATGATATGTAGAATTAGTATAAGTTTTCAGATTTCTTTCTACAGAGTTATATGCATGAGAAAGTCAAGTTTTAAATGACAGTGGTTCCAGGAATAGATGTTTCAACTTGTATTCAGTTTTCTGTATTAAATTATTTCATTATTGTTTAAAAAAGTCATTTTCTCATTCTTTTACACTACACGTCATATTTTTCCTTATTTTTTGCCTTATTTTTGTTATCATTTTGAATGATATTGACCAAACAAACAAAAACCAAGCATAACCAGATCCAGGGTCTTAAATGTTTACATCTAAGCCAACTCTTCCGCCATCTCTTGACTCTGCCTCCTTCTGGGTTGGATTTATGTTCAAGCAGACCCCATTCACGGATCAACTCCTGTAAGTTCCAGGCTCTCAACCCTACAGCTTTAAATCCCAGAAGAGAGAGGGGCTCTTCCACAATTCCTAAAAGATTCTTTTAACATTCTGCATGTGAAGCTCTTCCACCATGGGGTCCAATGCTTATCTCTGCCCAGGCAGGAGCAATGCTCTGGTTGGCTGACTGGAAGCCATAGGCTCTCTTCTGCACCTGGAGAGGGAGGTCACACCATGTGGACTGAGAGCAAAGCTGTCATTAGAAGTATGTGGGAACTGACACATGCACCCTGCAGTAACTGATGTGCCTAGTCCACGGTTTAACAATGCATGTACTTCGAGTGTAGAGTGGTTTCATTCCTAGTACCTGGCTCCAGGCTGAAAACATTTGCCTCTGGGTGTTCAGGGACTGTTTGCTGAATACGAATGCTTCCAAACAGAGAGGCTCTTGCGAGTTCTGTGTGATGATGACAGGGGTGATATTTTACAGGAATCTGGACAGATGCCTTGGAAGGAGGGTATCTCAATGATGCTGTCCATTGGAGGTTGTGCTTGCAATTAAAAATATGGTCTAAATGACTCATTTGCAATTTTTAAGCAATTTCTAAAATGCAACGTTGGAAAGAAAAAAAATGGCTGTAGTGGAAAGTCCATTGCCAGGTTCTCTACTGCATCATTTTGAATTCCCAAGAACCAGTGTATTTTAGTTAACCCATGGTAGGGAGATAGCCATTTCACCATGGCATAGGAAAGTGTCCTGGTCAGATGGCTGGGAAAATAATTAGAATGACAATAAATATAAATTTAATTTAAATGATGCTATTAAGAGCTGAGACTTGACATTTCACTATTTAGCATTATTAGGTATATGTGTAACAAACCACTGCACTAAGAAAATGAAGCTAGAGCAGCCAGCGTAATTTAAAACATCCCATTTACTCTGTGTGTACTTTGCAACTCTCCTCCCTTGCTAATCAGTCTGTTAAGCATAATGGCTGTTCTTGGCTGGTGGTGTTTAATCACATTTGAATGTGGTTCTCTGCATGTATTAGAAATAGATGGCATGACTTTTCAACAGAGAAATGACTGAGATTAAGCCATCTGCATGCAGTATCTTTTTATCCTGTGATTAAAAAACCACCCTGGCTGATCTTGGGGTAGAGGAGCTCAGAGGGCACCTGTAAGGGTTCAGATGAGCTGAAATGGATTCTAGTTGCTGAGACTTAATTTCCTTAGGACAGAGAGGAGTCCTGAGGGGTGTCTCATCATTGCTGAAGATCAAGGCTTGGAAGAGCTACTGGACTTGGAGGCACAGTCCCGATGCCTGGAGTCCATTCTTGCTGAGAAGACATTAGAGCACCATAGGCTTGTTGGTCAAGGTCCTGGAAAGGTGAATGCAGCCATTGGCTTTAAGCTCCCCAAAATATATTGTTAATATTTGGAGGCTTTCACAAGTACCTTTTCCCTTTCTGTCTACTTTGGGTTACGATTCCTCATAGTCTGTGTGAGCAAAAGCAAATAAATCTGTCAAGGCTTGAATTAGGTCATTTAGCTCCTGCATGTTTTATTTTTATTTGTCAACCCTCATGAGAACCAACAATGGCAGGAGAGTGAGACAGGAGCAGAACGGCTGGCTACCCATACAGACGGGAAGTCACATGTACCTCATCCTGCAGTTGGGAAATGTTTTTCTTTCTTTACTTGGAGATGGGGTCTTGCTCTGTCTCCCAAGCTGGAGTCCAATGGCACAATCATAATTTGTTTAGCTCACTGCAGCCTTGAAATCCTGGGCTCAAGCAATCATCCCACCTCAGCTTCCTGAGTAGGAAAATGTCTTTAATGATCTCTGTGACTCAGACCAATTGAACAGATGAACAGAATGGTCTAGGATGAAATTTAAGGTCAGGGCTTTCTGGGTTGCCTTAGGGAGATTTATTTATTTTTCTCCCTTTTCGTTTGAACCCAGAAAACATAGATTAGTTTGCTGATACCTGAGTATCGCTCTGCCAAAAGAGGACAATGGTACTTTTGAAATTTTAGAGCAAAGATGCAGTGGTTTTCAGCTACCCTTGATCACTAGGAACCTGAACAACTGAGGATGATTCCATCAGAGGGAAAGAACACACATCACATAGCAGTGTAAGTTACTGTGTACAGATGGAGGTTATGTCCACTGTGTGTTAACCACCCTGGTTCTGAGGGTGAGGTAAATTTACTAGCTAATCAACTACAAGTGTGCAGGATCTCTAGTCTTTTGGCGGTGTCAGAAAAGCAAGCCACAAATTGATTATGGTTCTAGCACAGAGGCAAGAAACAAAGTTTTGAAGTCAGAATTACCTTGAATCCTGGTTCAATTTCTTATTAATTGTGATTTACTTGGGCAACTCAACTCACTTAACTTTTCCAAGCCTATTTCCTCATGTGTCATTTGACAGTCATAGAGCTTCCTCAGAGAGTAATTTTGAGATGTAAATGAAAAAGGGGTGTGGCCCAGGGACTTTGGAGGTAACTTAGATGGATGCAATTTAAAGCCCTAAGTCTTAGAACCATGGTCGGAGTAGTGAACCACACCTGACTGGGGAAGCCTTCACTGCTCAAGTACTTAAGTACTTGAAGTGTATCTTGCTTTTAATATATGCTAATGGTCAATTAAATGGTATTAAATTTCCACAGCCAGAAAAGAACCAAAGTTGATACTGTTCTGTGGAAAATGCACACTGTTTAGGTTGGGAGATGTTTTACTAAAAGGACCTGTACCACTGATGGTCTGGATCTCCTGGATGTGCGTGCAGGGGGGTCCACAGGGCAGCCATTCCTCACACCACCTTCTGCTTGTCTCTCTCCATCTGTGTCTTTGTGCATGAATGTGCATGTGTATGTGTGTGATTGTGTGTGTGCATGTGTGTGGAGAATGCCTGGATGTGAGAAGCTATTGCTACCTCAGGGTCTTTGCTCTTGTGGTTTCCTTTTTGTTTTCTTTCCTTCTTTTTTTTTTTCTTTTCAGACAGAGTCTCGCTCTGTCACCCAGGCTGGAGTGCAGTGACATGATCTCGGCTCACTGCAACCTCTGCCTCCCAGGTTCAAGTAATTCTTTTGCTTCAGAATCCTGAGTAGCTGGGATTACAGACGTGCACCACTACACCTGGCTAATTTTGCATTTTTAGTAGAGATGAAGTTTCAACATGTTGGCCAGGCTGGTCTTGAACTCCTGGCCTCAAGTGATCCACCTGTCTCTGACTCTCAAAGTGCTGGGATTACAGGCATGAGCCACCCTGCACAGTCTATTTTTATTTTTTCAAACCCTGAGGTCACACCTCACATTTTACGCCCTCTGAGAAGCTCTGCTTTATACCCATATCTACAGCATCCTCTCATTTCACACCATCCCTCTTTGCCTTTATCTTTGCATTATCTCTGCAACACTAAAACACTAGTTATGCTGAGGTGTCAAACAGCCTTACAACCTCAGTGACTATAAGTAAGGGGGACAGGAAGCAAAAGCAGCCACCATTTTGAATGCCAACAGTCCTCGAGGGGTTTGTGCTGTAAGAAATAAACCTTCTACCAAAACGACACATGCACTTGTGTGTTCATCAGTGCACTATTCATGATAGCAGAGACGTGAAATCAACCCATGTGCCCATCAATGGTAGATTGGATAAAGAAAATGTGGTACATAGAAGCCATAGAATACTACACAGCCATCAGAAAGAATAGGATCAGATCTTTTACAGCAGCATGGATGGAGCTGAAAGCCATAAGTCCAAGTAATTTAAGGAAGAAACAGAAAACCAGATACCCCATGTTCTCACTTATAAGTGGGAGCTGGATATATGTATATATACACCACAATTACAAAAAATCGGCAGGTGTGGTGTTGCACACTTGTGATCCTAGCTGTTTGGGAGACTGAGGCATGAGAATGGCTTGAACCTGGGAGGCAGATGTTGCAGTGAGCTGAGATTGTGCCACTGCACTCCAGCCTGGGTAACAGAGCTATAGATTCTCTCTCTCTCTCTCTATATATATATATATGTGTATATATATATAGAGAGAATCTATATGTATATATATATGTGTATATATATGTATATATGTATAATATACATATATATACGTATATATACATATATATATAATATACATATATATACACGTATATATACACGTATATATATGCATATATATACGTGTATATATATACACATACACACACACATACACACACACACACACACACACACACACACACACATATACAGTCTGGCAATTTTTTATAATTTTAGTAGAGACAGGGTTTCACCATGTTGGCTAGGCGAGTCTTGAACTCCTGATCTCAAGCAATCTGCCTCCTTCAGCCTCCCAAAATATTGGGATTATAGCCACTGCTCCTGGACAGCTAAATGTTGAGCACACATGGACATAAATATGAGAAAAACAGACACTGTAGACTACCAGAGGGTGGAGAGAGAGGGTGGATTAAAAAAATTACTGTTCTCCAAACCTTGACATCACACAATATTCCCATGTCACTCTCGCCTGGCT
>PVKP010020182.1:0-41203 GCA_004027715.1 Plecturocebus donacophilus | reverse complement strand
CAGGCAGGAACGCTCTCTAAAGAGAGAGAACAGTAGATGGATGAGGCAGAGGTTTTTGGTGGAGAGGAGGATGACAGAGCTCTGGCTGGAGGGTCACTCTTTTGCACTGAGGGAGGAGATGGAGTTTTCTATTGTGATTAGTTAGTGAATGCTCATTTCCCCCTTCTTCCTTACCAACAGAACTCCAGTATTATTTGGAGCAGGAATGCACCCAGCTAAAACACCGTGTTTCCCACCCTCCTCAGTGGTTGTGTGACTCAGCTTTGATCATGGAGAAATCATAGGTTGGGGTTTCTGGGAATGCTCTTTAAAGGGAGCAGTCCTAAGTGTCTGTACCCATTTTGCTCCTCCCCATTTCTCCTTCTTTCAGCATACAATGCCACACAGACCTCTAGAATAGGTGGTGGGGACCAGGAGGAATAGAAATTCATTTGAAAGTCTCTCTCTTTTGGACAAGAACATGATAGACTCATATGTACAGCTCATATGTACTTAATAGAAAATGTAAGGATATGGCTTTGATGGCTGGTGCTATAGCAGCTATACTGTGACCATGAAGTGACCATGAGGATGAAAGCCAGTGCTAGGAATGGCAGAACAGAGAGAAGGAAGTCAGGACATTGACGACACTGTAGAGCCACCACAATGTCCCTGGATTGCCTTACCTCTGCACTTGCTTTGCATAATAGAAAAGACATTTCTTTTCCTAAGCTGCTAGTATTTGGGGATTTTTGTTATGAGTAGCCAAACACAAGTCCTATCTGGTGAGGCTGGGGTGTGTGTGTGTGTGTTTAAAGGTGGCGTATAGAACATGCTGGATTAGGGGCTTTAAATTTCTGCACTACTCTAAGTAGAAATGAAACAGTTGAGAACCATAACTGAGGAAACAAATCTGGATGTCTGTGATGAGAAACCCACACTCTATTTATATAGATGGGCGTCCACACCGTGCATGTTCACTGAGTGCAAGTGGATTCCACCCTTCCCTACATCTTGTTGACCAAGACGATATCTACGTTATAAAGACTGAAATTGACATTTTATGCCATTAGAAGTTTTTATTGAAGGAGGAAAATGCTTTTTCAATTGGGTTCAGGTTTAAGATAAATTCTGCAAATATTGATTAAAACATGAAAGGCACTTAAATAAGCATACATATCTCTGAAAACATGAAATGTTATGTTCATGTGTTCACCATTGTTTGGATTTAGGGCTTTGAATTCACTAAGAGTTTAAAATATTTTTTTTTTCTTCATGCCAAAACATTTGACACTGAAATATCAACCCATAATGCTCTGGGGAAAAGGTTAGCAAGGCTTCAACGGTTTTTTTTTTTTTTTTTTACTTGCAGGCTAAAACCATCTTTATTCATACAGAACGTAGAAAACACGTCTCCTTGGATATGCCACGTGGCCTCTTGGTTTCATTAGGCATCTGAAAACATTGAGGGCAAGTAATAGAGTTGTTCCTTTATATCTTCATCATCAATATCAAGTTTCTTTTAAAAATTCAACACTTGCTGGGTAGAGAAGTCTCTGCAACAGCACCCGATGCTCGTCTGCTTTTCAATCCATTCTGTATGTAATTTCTGGGGTTTATGAGATCGAAAAATAACTCCAGTTGTGGCCATTTATCTAGTTTTGTGGCAGCTGCAAATTCAGTTGCTCCAGAAACCATCTTATCTTCAGTCTCCCAACTATTTTTAATGGCTGGATTAATGGACTAGCCAATTACATGTGAAAATCCATCTTGGCTCTATTATCAGGACCATGGACAACGGGCAGATGGACAGAGGATTTACTGATTTACAAACTACTACCATCTTTGACATTTATTTGGAAAAAAAGACGCTTCAGATCGCTTAATATTTCAGTAACTTAGTTTTGAGAGACAGACAGAGAGAGAGAGAGAGAGAGAGAGAGAGAGAGAGAGAGAGAGAGAGAGATTTGTTTTAAAGGAAGAAATGAGAGGCAGGTTTTTTTTAAATGAGGTACCTTGGAAAACAGCATACGCCAGACGCAGACCTCCAGAGTAGGTGGAAGGACCAGGAGGAATATGAATTCATTTGAAAGTCTCTCTCTTTTGGACAAGAAAATGCTAGACTCCACAGCCCCTATGTACTTGATAGAAAATGTAAACATCGATTTGATTTCAGCTCAGCTTCAAAACAGTAGTAAGGCATTCATTAGAAAACGGTATCTAATAGTTGTTCTCCTTTACTCTCTTCTTACCTGGTCAAGAACTAAATGGACTAAACAGTGTATTCTTGTGGATGAATGGAGGGCAACTCCCTCTGTGAAGATTCCTCATAATATTAACACAAACCCCTGATCCCTTCCAGTGAACTCAAAACCCTAAGCTGAGGCTGAGAAGCAGTTGGTTCCTGGCATGAAGAAGATGGTTGTGGGCTGAGGTCTGAAGGGAGAAGTCAGGTGACACAGAAGCGTTTGCTGCGGGGTAGGAGGGTGGGCAGAGACCTGAGACCCTCTGGGAGTAGCCCACCAGGCTGTGCCCAGTTCTGCTTCCAGAATTTCCTGGGCAATGCCATCACAAGCCCCTGTGCCAAGGACACCTACTGCCAATTGTGGCAAGTTCATTTTTCTTGCTGTTGAGTCAGACATGAAGGCCCAGGCCCATGGTGTGCAGAGCTTAAGAGCTTTCAAAGCCACAGAGGGCCAAGCCCATCAGGTCCCTGCAGGAACGTGGCTCATAAAATGGGTTTGCTCCTCACTTGGAACCCCAGCCAGCAATCCTAGACACAACAGGTGAAGGTTGCAGTAAGTTCAGGGGTGGGGTAGAGCTCTGAAAAGACTCCTCCCTTGTGCCATTCTGGGTCAGAACAGCAATCTGGCCTTTTGCTGGCTTAGGGCGGGGACATGGCATCGTCCTCACAGGCTGAAATCATCACATTCGAAAGCTGGAATTAGCATCTTTCAACTGGGCACAACGCAACTGCTAGGCCAATTTCTGCAGAATGGAGTGACAGGTCGCTATGCCCTCCCGGATGCAGGCTGTCTGCCACCTTCCAGCAGCAGCTCCTGCTTGCTGGGGACCAGGGCACTCAGGCTTAGTGCAGCCTTCATGTGCCGGGAAGCCTGTGGTCCCCCGGGCACTCCTGGGAGAATGAATGCAGATGGATTTTTAAACAGCAGAATGAGTGCGTGTTTGTGTGTGTGTTTGATAATGGTCCACGCTTTAATAGCATGGTAAAATATTTATTTTACTTTTTATAGCTAGCAAGTAATTAATTGCTAACACACTGAAAGAATTTAGAAATACCAAGGTCTTCTCAGCCACAGCTAGATGGAACCATTCAACATTTATAAACGTAAGTATATATATTTTTGTACATGTCACATATATGTTTGTGGGAAATGCAGAGTCATCACCTCACTGGGTGAGCTGCCCCTCCAACCATCTCTCCTGCCCAGAAGTGGGCACCCCTGGGGGCATCATCACTTACTCCTCTGATGCTGGATTACTTTTCCAAGCCACAGAGGACAGAGCTTGGGCTTCTCTCTGGTTTTGGTTTTTAAGACATTAATTATCTAGCAAATTGGCCCATTCAAGTTAATCTCCCTCTTGACCCTGAAAAGCCTTGATTCATTTCACTAAAATTCCCAATCCCTTACTGGATAAATGAAGCCAAGTGTGTACCAGGAACAGGATTGGAGGTGGGGAAATTGATAATAAATATTAAGTAAATATCCATTATGTGAAGACAAGTGAGTTGTGATCCTGGCTTCTGGGATTTTTTTTATAATGAGGTGTGAAGAAGGGCTGGCCACAGGAGAGCAGCAACCACTGAATTAGGAAATGTTAGAAGCAGGAGCCTCTGAAGATCATGGTCTTCCCTTCCAGGGGAAGGAGCTAGGAATGGACTGGGCCACACGTGGGACCGGAATGAGGGCTGAGCCGGATGCGTGGTCACCCATGGAGCACCCTTTTCATCAGGGCCAACTCCTTCCTGGGGACTCTGGGGAGCAGGTGGAAGGGGGCAAGGAGCAGAGACGGTTTGAGAAGCTCCTTTGTGGGGCTGCCACTTTGGGTTCACAGGTAGCGTGGGCAAGGAGGGTACCTGTGAGTTGTAAGGAGGGCACTGGCCCATTAATTACAAATTGCAGGCAGGTACAAGTAGTTAGATGGTCCAGAAAATTGAAAATGGCTACACAGAATGGACCTATTCCATTTTCTATACATGTATGCAGCGTGAAACATAAAGATGGCTCGAAGATATTACACGGCAACAACTCTGCAGGCCTTTCGGCCTGAATTACCTTCATGCCAAATAAAACGTGTGTGCTTTTCTTTTTGCTATCTTCTTTCCTTTTCTTTTATATAAAATGGCAACTCTTTCTCAGGAGAAATAGCCTTTTTCCATAAATGCAAACCATTTGGGGTTTCTTGTATCAATAATCAATGTGCCTTGTCTTTCATATGGTTCTAAGGAGCAAGGGCATGGCTTTGAACTTCAGTAGCTTTAGCGGTTAGATTTATCATCTGGAAAGAAGTCAGGAGAGGAGGTGCTGTGTCCTCTGCGGCTGCCTCCATAGTGACACACTCAAAGTCCAGAGCCAGTTCCTTCCCTTCTAGGTGATCAATGAAACTGAACAAAGTGGTCATTTTCTTAATTTCCTTCTGATTAGTGTCTAGGGAAGGATGACAACCTACATGATCTCATCCCAAACTGTAAGCCGATTTCTCCTCCTCATTTTCTGGTACTTTTACGAGGACCTTAAGTTGTGCTTCTGGGATTCAGAGCCACGTTAACACAGAAGCCCAGAAGATGCCTGACAGAACCCCTTCTCCCTGAGTGTCCCCTCCCCCCACCTACTTCCGATTAACTGCTGCATGGCAAACAGCAAATCTAGAGCCAGTTCCACTAAGGTGGTGTCATAAAGAGATAATTAAAGAAAAAAATGCAAAGCTCGCCTTTTATCTAAGAAATCATTCTATAAATATCTTCCAGTTCAAAGATTTGGTTGTTCAGGGACCATTCTTCACTAGGGATATTTCAAGAAATCTCTCCCCATCCGGATGATTTTGTTTTCATTTATGTTATTAAGGATAACTACGCAGATCCAAAATAACAGAGGATGTGATTTTATTGGCTGTCCATGGGAAGTTTCATCACACGTGGCGGTGAAGACCGTGCCGGGCCGCACACAATACCTCAACACAAATACTCATCAGGCAGCCAAGCAGGTGAAATGACCCCTTACAGGATGGACCCCAGCCGCCCTCTGCAGCCCCAGTGCCCCCTCTCCACAGACACCTCAGCCCAATAAGCTGAGTGATGATACTGTCCATGAGTCTCAGTTCTTTACACTGTCTTCCAACAAAACAGCACTAAAAAATTCACAAAATTAAAAAAAGAGGAAGCAGCACTTCCTTGGAAACAGCAACACCACTTAACACAGACGGCAGCACGGCATGCAGATCCACACCTGCTTGGCTTTTCCCTTTAGGATTTTTGATTTTAATTAACAAATGTCTGTTTCAAATATTAGTAGCATAACACATAAGTGCAATTGCAGTCAGGCCACAAGCGTCAGAAACCTTCCATGTGTCTGTCACAAGGGCGGCAGATGCACTCCAATTCCACCTCTGGAGGGTCCCTGTCCCCAGGCCCATCATAAGAAATCAGCAACTTCTCTATTTTCATTGTTGTCAAAGCACTCAGGTTGGGGAAGCAAGTTCAAATGAAATCAGGCTCTCAGCATCTGGGGCCGGCCGCCCTGTGCCATTCTAAGTGATCTCTGTATCCCAGACCTGGGGCTGTCATCTCCACCGTGGCAGTGGCTGGGAAAGTCGCCGTGGGGCACACCCCTCTGCTCACTCCCACTGCTCATGGAGGAGCCTCTGGTGCCCCCCAGCCCAGGGCCACTCGGGTCACACGGAGCTGAGCTTCACCAGGCCGCGCACGGAGTCCTCATGCAGGGAGTCCTGGCTGGCCAGGCCCAGCACGTGCATGGTGCGGCTGTGCGCCAGGGGGCTGCCCGCTGCCAGCAGCCTGGGGGGTGACGGCGCCTCATCGGGCGTCAGGAACTGGTGGCCCATGTGCTCGTCTTTCCGGGGCATCACGTCTGCGAGCGTGGCCTCGGCGAGGTTGGGCATGGAGGCGGGTGGTGTGGGCGGGCCCAGAGTGAGGCTGGCGCAGGGCGTGCCCAGGCCGGGCTTCCCAGGCAGGTGCAGCTCGTCGCTGGTGAGGCTAGGCTCGCTCTGCAGCAGGGGCGTGGCCGCAGCCTGCAAAACGAATTTGGTGCTCTGAATGCACTGGTCTTGGTCGCACTGGAGAGTGGGAGGCGCCAGCAAAAAGAAGGCGGAGAGGAGGGGCAGGGGTGGGGAGGAGGGACAAGGGCAAGGCACAGGCGGGGAGGGCAGGGTGTGAGAAGAGAGAAACCATTAGTGACACCTTAGCCAGGCAGGGAGTGCACAGTCACCCAGGTGCATTGGGAGAGACACCCAGCGCCGGGGGCTGCAATTGCCTCTGCTCAAAGTCACCATGGGTGCCTGGGCATAACATGCAACCGCTGGTCATGAAGCCAATGAACGGCCTTGGTTCCTAATTTATAGGACGTTAATTTTTAAAAAAACTATCTTGGACAGAGTCACAGGCCACCTATAGCAGTGGGTGTATGCTGAAAACCATTTTTAAACCACATTGTTTTAAAAAATACAGGGGCTTGTACACGCGTGTTCATAGCAATGTAAAAAGCAACTCAAGTGTCCACAGATGGATGACTGCAGGGACACAGTGCGGTGCAGACACACGTTAGTGATGCAGCCTTAAGAAGAAAGTGCATTCGGACACATCCCCAAGACGGGTGGACCTGGAGGACAGCACGCTAAGTGAAACAAGCCAGCCACAAAGAGATGAGTAACTGTGTGATTCCACTGATACGAGGCCACTGGAGAAGTCAGGGTCTTGGAGAGAAGGTGGAATGGTGGCTGCCGGGGCAGGGGGCGGGAGGGAGAGGGAGATGGTGTTTAGGGCGTCCGGAGGTTCAGCGGGGGGAAGAGGAAGAAGCCCTGGAGATGGGTGGTAGTGGCAGAACAACATCAGTGGACTTAATACCACTGAACTTATACTCACAAATGGTTAAAGTGGCAAATATGCAATGTCTATTTTACCATCAAAAAAGGAGAGAAAAGTACACGGGTGACAGAAGCCCCTGAGGGTCTGATCAGACTGGTAAAAGCCTAGAATTCCCCACTGCTACTTTCCAACAGCCTCAAGAGCCATTCCCTAAGCCTCCATGGTCTGAGAACAACTGCATTCAGTAAAACATTTCCTGTTCTTCCACACCTTCTTAAGCCACATGACATCTGCCTCGTGTCCTTTGTATCCCTCTGCTCACTGGGCAAAGAAAATAGTGTAAGCACAGGGGCCAGGTGCGGTGGCTCACGCCTGTAATCCCAGCACTTTGGGAGGCCAAGGAGGGCGGATCATGAGGTGAGGAGATCGAGACCATCCTGGTCAACATGGTGAAACCCCGTCTCTACGAAAAATACAAAAATTAGCTGGGCATGGTGGCGCGCACCTGTAATCCCAGCTACTTGGGAGGCTGAGGCAGGAGAATCACTTGAACCTAGGAGCCAGAGGTTTCAGTGAGCCGAGATTGCGTCACTGCCGTCCAGCCTGGCCACAGAGCGAGACTCCATCTCAAAAAAGAAAAGAAAATGGTGTAAGCACATTTCCAGCCTATGCGAAATCACAGGCACCCCTGATACCTCTGCAAACCCTCTCCTTGAACTATGGGCAAGTTTCAGAACAGTTAGAAGAGACTTAACAGGACTTGGAAAACTTCCATTCAAGCCTGTGGAGCACCTTCTCAATGAGATTCGGGAGAAGTGTTTTGATGGGAAGGAGGAGGAACAGGCATGGATATTACGTGAGCAAACTGGGACTCTGCGCTCCAGCTACAGGCTGGGTACGTCACTCCACTTCTGCAGGGGTTCCTAGAACAAGTGTGCTTCCCTTCTTCACAAATGAAGACCCTGGGGCTCAGATGGGTTGGGCAGCTCTATCAAGACCTTACAGATGAAAATAAGGGATGGATCCATTTGAACCTCGGACAGACCTCTTTCCACTATTACACATTTGACCCAGCAGATGCTTAATAAATGTTATTTGGCTTTTTTATCTCCTCCACTTTATCAGAGGGCTACAGTTACTGAAGAACTGCTCACCAATGGCTTTGTGATTTAGGTGCTCCAACCTCTTCCTGATAAGAGATGCGCCCAGAACTGCCATTGCTCATACCACTGCAGCCACAGAGCAGTGCAGAACCAACGTGCACAACGCAGCCTTGAGGGGAGGGAGGAAGCACAACTCAAGCTGCCGATCCTAGGATGCTTATTTCAGGCAGTGCACACTTCCTTCCCAGCCCCATGGGTTTCTTTCTAAAATGACAAGTAGTAAGCAGGCCATCCCTGAGCCACCCTCTAGCCTAGAAGAGAAGGATGAGGGGCTGCAGTCTTCAAGAAATCTGCAGGTTTCAGATGCTCAAAGACTTTGGTCCTAGGCAAAAGGAAAGCTCATAGTGGAGCTGTGAAGAGGGCAAGGAAGGCTCACGGAAGGTCCTTGCTCCCCTGCGGCTTCATCCGGGGCAGTGGAACTGCTCGTCACTGAGAAGCTGGGGAAGGCTTGGGAGGGAAGGGTGCCAAAGTGGGGCGGGGGTGGGGGGCAGTGGAGGAAAGGAAAGGGCATTAGAAATTACTTGAAGGGAGGCTGGGTGCGGTGGCTCATGCCTATAATCCTAGCACTTTCGGAGGCTGAGGCAGGCAGGATCACCTGAGCTCAGGAGTTCGAGACCACCCTAGGCAAAATGGCAAAACCCTATTACTACAAAAAATACAAAAGTTAGCCGGTGGTAGTAGTAGACATGAATGTAGTCCCAGCTTCTTAGGAGGCTGAGATAGGAGAATCACTTGAGTCCAGGAGGCAGAGGCTCCAGTGAGCCAAGATTGTGCCTCTGTACTCCAGTCTGGGCGATAGAGCAAGACCCTGTCTCTAAAGAAAGAAAGTACTTGGAAGGGGCTGGCTGTGAAGCGTTAACAATCCTTTAATGTATTCATTTTTCCACTCATCACCAAAATCATTTGTGCCCCAGCGGTGTTTCTCCAAGCTGTCAGGTGGGCAGCAAAGTAGCTTTCTCTGCTCTTGCGGGGAATTTCAGCTCAGGGTGCAGGTCCCTTCTGGTGGGGGCTACTAAGCAGCGAGGCTGTCAGGATGCAGACAGCTGTGGCCTGTGGAGGCTGCGGGCGCTCTTCAACGCTGTCAGCTCCGCTCAGGACATGGGCTCAGTCTTGGCAGGGCGGAGGCGGGGGCAGAGCAGCCTCGCTGATTAAACATTCATCTTCTGGAAACTATACGAGGCAGGGCTTTGCAAAGAATGTTTTCTGAACATCACCGCTTCGCATTCTCACTGACAGAGGCCGCTGAGCCGCTGCAGCACTCCCACTTCCTGGATCTCAGCACAGCCTCCAGCAGGCCAGGACTGGGAGTGAGCCCCGGGCTCAGCCCGCCCTTGCTAGGCCAAGGCATCTTGTTCTCCAGCTTCCCCTCTGGAGCCCTCACTCATCCTAACGCTTTCTGTCCACACAGTCCCCCCGGGCTCTAAGGAACAAGGAAATTGCAAATTAGATTTGCTTGTCTCTGTTGACCTGAAGAATGCCTTTTCCACTGAAGACTAATTGGCAAATTCTATTGTAGGGATCAGCCCAAGTACTTCTGATGGACTCTCACAGACTCACAAAAATATGTTCAAGAGTGGAGCTGGAGGCCATGGTCAAAGTCACACAGTAGGAGCCTGAGGGCAGAGGCGGGCTCCTCTCCTCCACTCTCTCTGTCTGTTTCACCCTCCCTCTCTGGGGACAGGTGGGCTCTCCTCAACCCTTTCTGTCTCTTCACTCTTCCTTTCTGGGGAGAGGTGGGCTCTCCTCCACTCTCTGTCTTCCCCCCCACCCCTTATCCATTCTTTACATTGCACTACCCCATTAGCTGCTGGCCCTTTTCTTCTCCCCTGATCACCTCTCTGCCATCTAAGCCTGCAAAGAGCTCCACCCACCCATGAGAACCTTCTCGGATAAGGTGGCTGTCAGCAGTGGTCGGTTAAGCTCCTAAGAGCTTGTGTTCCCTGTCGGGGTTGATGCAAAGTTGGATGCACCTTCGGATACTTCCATTTGCAAACATCCCTTTGCTAAGTTAAAGATAACAGCCCTAGAGGTGGCTTTACTGGGAAGCTAATGACTCTTCAGGCTTCTTTACTTATGCAGGCTTCTTTCCAAGGCCTCCTTCTCTGCATATTGTTGCTTTTTCTTAAAGGGGGTCTCCCGTGGCATGGCCCAGGCTGCTCCAAATCTGGCCCACTCCAGCACATTCTTACTTCTGCTTTACCATGTCGACCTTACAGCTCGCTAAGAACTGTGACAAGGGCCAGGCGGGGTGGCTCACGCCTATAATCCCAGCACTTTGAGAGGCTGAGGTGGGCAGATCATTAGGTCAGGAGTTCGAGACCAGCCTGGCAAAGGTGGGGAAACCCTGTCTCTACTAAAAATACAAAAATTAGCTGGGCATGGTGGCAAGTGCCTGCAATCCCAGCTACTTGGGGGGCTGAGGCAAGAGAATTGCTTGAACCCGGGGAATGGAGGTTGCAGTGAGCTGAGATTGCGCCATTCCACTCCAGCCTGGGCAACAAGAGCAAAACTCTGTCTCAAAAATAAATAAATAAATCAATAAAGAAGAAGAACCGTGACAAACATTCTCTGGGCCTCGCTGGCCAGGGCCTTGTTGGAAATGCTCTGGAGTTTGTCAAGGGTAAAGTGTAAGAACTTTAAGAAGGTGTGAAATAGTATTTGTGAAATCAACAGTTTAGCCGAAGCTGTTTAATTTTTTGTTGTTGTTGTTGTTTTTGAGACAGAGTCTCACTCTTGCCCAGGCTGGAGTGCAGTGGCGTGATCTCGGCTCACTGCAGCCTCTGCCTCCCAGGTTCAAGCAGTTCTCCTACCTCAGCCTCCCGAGTAGCTGGGATTACTGGAGTGCACCACCATGCCTGGCTCATTTTTGCATGTTTTGTTTTTTTAGTAGAGATGGGGTTTCACTATGTTGGCCAGGCTGGTCTCGAACTCCTGACCTCAAGTGATCTGCCTGCCTTGGCCTTCCGAAGTGCTGGGATTACAGGTGTGAGCCACTGTGCCTAGCCCGTAATTTAATTTAAATGATCCATATAGAAGTCACTCAGAAATGTTTTCCAGATGACTATGTGCAACCCTGACTTATCTGATGAGAAACACCTCTTCTACATAGATTTGTTTAAACATCTTAAAGATGACTGTGTCTCTAAGTCTAGCTCTGGGTGTTTCCCCTGATAGAGGGACTGCTTTCATATCAATAATGAACTACTCTCTGCACCCTCCCCAGCTTTCCTGTTGGGTGCTAGCAGGGGGCATGGGACTGGCACCATGCACCTAAGTGTTTAAGTCCTGCATCTGGCTCACAGCTTTGAAGACACTTTGCCATATTCAAGCTGATTTCCATTTAGAAGGCAAATCCCAGTTGGGGCACACCAGGACCAGGCTCTGTTCTGCAGGGTGTCGCCCATCTAAATCTCCCTTTGGCTCAGAAGACGGCACTGGTGTGGAGAGAGCAGAATTTTGTCAGATTCCAAGCAAGGGCAGCGCAAGGACGCTCCTGACTGGAATTTACAATTCTCATTAAATGCTCTCAAAACGTTGTCTGTTTTGAACATATGCTTCTTGGAAAAAACTTAGATATCAAATGACTCAGGGATACCTGATTTTTAAAAAAGAGCTTTCCCTAAGTTTCCACTCTGCCAGAATTCCAAGGACGATGGGTTCATAAACCTTTATGGCTGTGATTCCCATTTGAGAAAGTCACGGGGGAAGAGGCCAGTATTTTCAGGGTTACTGTGGAGATGACCATGAAAAAGATTCTTATACTTCTCTCTTTTTTTAACCTTTACTTCTAATTCTTATTTGCCCATTTCTTGTTGACTTTTCTACTTAACTTTCTTGCTGTCTGGCCTCACCAACTCTCTTCCCCTCTATCCTTTTTTCCCATTGATTTCCCTCCCACTTCCCCTTTTTCCGTCTTCTCCTTTTCTTCTTTTTCTCTTTCTTTGTACCTCTCTCTTTTCTCTTACTTTGAAGCTTTTTCCCTCCATCACCAAGCCTTCCTGGTTTCTGCCAGCAGAGGGAGACATCATTGCTTGCTTTCTTCTCTTATGATTTGATGGCTGTGCATACATTCCGGCTATCACCAAGCGGCTGGGTATGTTTGAATTGGTCCAACCAGTTACATAACCCTATACAGCCGACTGCTTAGATCTCTGACAGTGACAGTCCATCTTCTCTCAACAGCAAATTGAGATACTCATGTTTTTAATTCCAAAACAACCTTTTGAAAGTTCATATTTATCAAATATTAGGTTGAATCACATAAGACATTACCATTTTTTTTAAAGGTAAAAAATTGGCTGAATGCTGGATACTAATAGAATAAAAGCTTCATTTCTTGTAAGAGTGTCTATGCAAAGACCTTTCTGCTGGCAGCATAAAAATCCCACTGTCTGGAGTGCTGGAGCTTTTGCTGTTGCAATAACTCACTGTGATGGCTGATTTACTGCCCAAATGAAGCGTCGGCATTTAACTTGCAAAGAAGTTTATGGCTTCAGATGTCTGGATGTCACACACATTAGCACTTAATGTTACAATTTAAAAACACCATAGAGATCATTTACTTGTTTCTGCAGATTCTCAAATAAAATTGCTCATGATGGAATATATTGTATTTTACCCTCGCTGACTTCTCGTCTGAAAAAAACCGGGTGTACAGATGCTACTAAAAGTGAAACCCAGGAATTTTCTAGATGGTCTGTATACAAATTAAGAATAAGTGAAATTATTTATCTCTTTTGCTCCAGTTCTGTCAGAAGTATTAGAGTTAGGCATCATTTATTTCTGCTTTGCTGTGAGGCTCTGTTCTGGGGTCTTATGAATGCTTATTTACAGTTATAGACACACCACAATCTTCTAAAGTCCACCTAAAATGCAGGTGCAGCTTGGGAGTAGAGCTTTTTTGTATTCTTTTATTTAACATTATCATTTACATTTGCCTGTTATATTTTTCCTACTATATTTGATTTTCCAGATTATACAGGGAGAGTTCTTCTGCAATACTAGTTTAATAAATCATGTAACTGCTGGTTTAATCTTGTTTTGATAATGGATTGGGGGATTTAAAATATTAGGTTAAGTAAATAAATAATTTTCTAAAAAAAAATTGCAGCAATTATGAACCATGTTACTATCTTTGCATTTAGCATGCAATCCAAAGGACTTTTGTAGCAACAAGTGCCAGACATAAGCATAAATGATGGCACCAATGCTATATAGAAGTTCAATTATTTGACAATCAAATGAGGTGTGCACACTAAACAGTGGACCCTCACTGGATGTCATCAGTATGCCATGCACAGACATTGTCCTAGATAGACCTTCAGTGCTAGCTAATAATAAGAGCCAATCATGAGGGAAGCAGGAATATTGAAAATGTGGTCCTCAGCTGGCTCTGGGTTATTTGCACATGCTTCCAGTATGGCTCCTTGGAATTTCATAGGCGTTCGGATGGCAAGAAATACCTGAGGTCATACCCATCATCTTATTGCTTTAGATGTCACATTGTAACTTCTCTAATATTTTCTTCCTTGAAAATTTATAATAGGAAAATCTCATGGGCACTGAATAACCACCCCCATTCCCAACTTGTGTGAGAAGATACACTACCACTGAATTTCCCATATTTGAGATAATAAATAAGACTCGGTAGGTACTTTGAAGCCAGCTATCTATCAATATTTATCGAACTTTTGACATGCCATAATAGGGTGTTTATCTAGATGTAAAATTATAAAGCCTTTATCTCTAATTTCTAAAATACTGCCTATTTCCTTAGGAGCACCTTTTCTATCATTCAATAAATACTTTTCTTCTCCAGATACTTGTCCTAAAATAAAGTGACAGGCAAAAATTTGACCAAAGATACCTAGGGCCTCTTTCCCTCCAGCTTTTCTCTCTTCTGCAAATGAACATGCTGAGTCTGATGCTAAATCTGTCTCCAAAGGTTCCTCCTTCAAAGTAAGCACTGGAAATGGCTTTAGGCCAGAGCAGTCACACCTTAAGGCTAATTCAGTGTTTACTGCTAGCAGAGTGGGTAGCAAACGACCCATGTGTGGAACATATGGCAACATGGGTTATAACATGTCCTCTAACTATAGAGACAAAGCTTCTAATCCCAGGAATGATGGAGAACTGATACTGGACCAACGTTCACTCTGTATATAAGGGAGTACATACAACTTTCTAGTAGGGCATAACAGGTAATTCAAGACTGTAATCCTTGAGGGAAACTCACAAGCTAAGCCCCACAACCAACCAGTTCTTTTCTTGGGAAAAGTTCCCCAACCACTGCACAGCTGGAGCCTGAGCAGATCATCATCGTTCGGCTATAGAGAAAGCAGAGATCAGAGTGTGAGACAGCCGAAGTGTCTGGATCTGCAGGGCAGGAAACTGGAGAGGAGGCTGCTGTTCAGAGGGAGGATAGAAGTGCTAGAGGGGGCTCCTCACACATCTGCAGCGAAGGGCGGTGCTGTGGATGGGCAGGGTGAGACTCCCCGCCCCAGAGCTTAGCAGACAGCAGCTGCAATGGGTTTGAAAGAGAAATAGAGATACTAGAGGCGGAGAAAAGTAGTGCATTAGGGACACTGATGTCATTAACACCTCCAACACATTATTAACGTCCCTGGGACCCCTAAGACATCAGAAAGGCTGTGCCTTAGGAGTAAGAATCGTGCCCTAAAGTAAGACCCTAGGCCCATCCTAACAAGCTTGAAACCAAACAATCTTCAGAGAAGGCAGAATTTGGAGGTTGAGTTCCAACAAATTAAGGAAGTCTGGAAAACACTTTGGACTTTCCACAGATCTATACTAACAAAATAGAATACAAGCCCACACAAGTTCAAGGTGACTAGTCAGTAACTGAAATGCCTGCTGTAACAGGTGCAACACCCTTTGGTGTAAGATAACAAAATCCAGTCTCTACACCATATATCTAAAATGTCCTGTATTCAATAAAATGTTAACGGACACACGAAGAAATGGGAAAATAGAATAGAACCAAATCAAAATTCTACAACTAAAGAGTACAATAAGCAAAATGAACCATATGCAAAATGAAAAATGATCTGGATGAGGTTAACGGTAGATTGGATACGGCAGAAGAATCAGTGAACATGAAGACGGATCCAAAGAAATTATCCAGTCTGAAGAGCTGAGATAGATAGATGTTGAAGGAAAAAGCAGAGTCTCAGGGACCTACCCTCTGAGCCAATGTCAAGTGGTCTATCATGTCTGTCACTGGAGTTCCAGGAGGAAGGAGAATGGATTAAGGCAGAAAAAAAAAAGAAAGTGAAAGACCAAAAACATCCCAATTGGATGAAAACAATAACTTTCAGACCCAAAGAAATGACACCAACTCTAAGCAGTATAACAGCAGAGATCACTCGTGGGCCAGGTCAGTAATTCACTTGGATACTGACATGTTTCCACATGGACAAACCTTTTGCCTGATCTCTGCTAGACTGGTTTGAAGTGGTACAAATGGTTTGGACTCCAGGGAGCAAGTAGAAAGAAAAAAGCATGAGTTTAATTTGCCACTGATTAACACAGAGAGGACACTGCCAATGCTGGATAGATGTGCTGATCAGGTTGCATGTTAGGTTATGAAGAAGTTGCATATTCAGTCCCACAGCCTGGTTTTGTGACTGACCACAACCAATTAATCATCCTTCTGCAGAGAAAGCAGAGAGCAGTGGGGTGTGGCTTCCTCAGCCCTGGGAGGAGCCTTCATGCCACTGCACTCCATAAGAAGACCTACCAGGGAGACTTTTGCTATGGGGGTTAAGAAGAGCATCTTCCATGGAGTCAGACTGCCAAGTGTGAGGTCTCAGTGTGGCCACTGGTTATCTCTGTCACACACTTAACATCCCTGAGTCTCAGTCTCCTCACTGGGGCAATCAGAATACCCACATCAGACAGTTTTGTGAGGACTAGATGACAGAATTATTTTGTAAAGCACTGAGCCCAGTGTCCAGCACACAGGAGCCAATTTTTCTCGCTCTCCTTTCTCTTTCTCGCTCTCATTTAACCAACATTTGCTGAAACCAACTATCAAAGGAACTATTCTAGATTCTGGGTAGATGTGCAAAGCAAACAGCACTGAATCACTCAATTCTTATTATTAAAGCCCTAAGCGTTTTTAATAGAGGGTAACATATTCATTGACAACTGAAATTCCTAAATCCCTGACGTCTGACAAGTTCCCCACAATGTATAAATGAGTGATGACTGATCACTTTCTAAGTGCAGGTTTTCACAGGGGACTGTGGGTAAGGGTAATGGGTTGTGGGGACTGAAAGAGTGTGGTTGAAAATCACTTTCCAGACAGTCAGCCCCTGTAGATGTTTCTTTATTGAGGTGCATAGCATAGGGTTAAAAGCATGGACTCCGGGGGCAAATTAGGACGTTTTTGTTAGAAAAATGTACTTAAACCCTCCTTGCTCCAGTTTTGTTAATCTATAAAATGGAGGCAGTATTAGTAGCAGCCTCAGAGGGTGCCGTGAGGGTTAGCAGAACTTATGTACGTGGAAGGCTTGGAACAGCACGTGGTATGTCCATGTGGTATAGTCTGGGGAGTGGTGAGCCCTGTGTCGGTGTGAAGGTGGCTGAACTGCAAAGAGGGGATTTGGGAAACAGCATTGAGCCTCAGGTTCTGCTTAGCTCCAGCCCTGCCTGCGTTCCTTCCACAGCCCTGTGAGCGTGGTCCCGGCACCACAGAAGCCCATGGCTGAATGTACGTACAAACTCCCCTCACAGGAGCTCGCTCATGGGAGATTCTTTACAAATATTAATTTGTTCCAACTTTGTTTCCTCATTCCTTCCATCCTCCAATTTTGCCTCATCTCCAAAAACCTCCACCCTGAATGTGGAACTAGGAGCTAGAGGGAAGGAGTTCTCTTTGATGTAGTGACATGCCATGGTTTCATAAAGTTATGGCCGTGGTTGGATGAAATTAATCTGCGAGCTAAGAGGCGGACACCATGGTCATTCTAGCCATCAGACACTGTAGCCAAGTGAGGAACAACTGAAGCAACAGGAAGGCCCGTTTGCCAGGTGCCTGAATGGCCTGTGAATGTACAGAGGAGTGGAACATGATCTGGTAGTGATAGTGGCCTGTTGATTAGACACAATGGGCTGAAAGCCCTGATGACAAGAAGAGGCTGCTGGACGGGACCTCCATGGGTTGGGGGCCTGAAGGTCGATGTTCGGCCCTTGCTACCAATGCTGAAGTCCTCTGTCTAACATTGCTAGGAGATGCTTCCTGTCCCAAGTCTGAGATCTCTGGGTGGGGACTCCTGTCTGCTAAGAACTCTGCGTGCTGGACTGTTCCCTCTTGGATTGAGTAGGATGTGAATCCCAGGCGCACCCTCTGGTCCTAGATGTGACCTGTGGAGCCACACAGAACACATCTCATCCTCTCCTGCAGATGTTCTCATGGCACTTGGGGCACTCCCACAGTGGGTTGGAGTCTTGAAACCAAAAGGACTTCTTCCAGAAGCAACTTCAGTCGCAAAGGCAGTGTGGGGAGGGCATGGGGCTCCAAGCCAATTAGACTTTTAAATTTATCCATCTATAAGCAACTGACTTTGTAATTGGTAATGATTTCTGTGTAATCATATGTGTGCTTGGGGATTCTTATGAAGTAAGAAAAACCCAACCTACAAATCATTTCTAAACTGTCATAAAATTTTCATGAGTGCTAAATTTAACAATTAATGAAGATAACATATTCATGTGCCTCATAGACATTAAACATTTATCAATTTTGATTTTGCAGTTTTCATGTTTTAGAGCTAGTAATTTTTCAGGTCTTAAAATGTTTTATAGTTCCTGGAAAAGTGCACAGGCACTAGGCTACAGTGTCTGATGGCCAGAATGACCACGGTATCCGCCTCTTAGCTCGCAGATTAATTTCATCCAACCATGTCCATAACTTCATGAAACCATGACATGTCACTACATCAAAGAGAACTCCTTCCCTCTAGCTCCTGGTTCCACATTCAGGGTGGAGGTTTTTGGAGATGCGGCAAAATTGGACGATGGAAGGAATGAGGAAAAGAAGTTGAAACAAATTAATATGTGTTAAGAATCTACCGTGAGCAAGCTCCTGCGAGGGGAATTTGCATATACATTAAACTGTTTATAAACCACCTCCAGGCCAGGCACGGGGCTCACACCTGTAATCCCAGCATTTTGGGAGGCCAAGGCAGGCAGAGTACTTGAGGTCAGGAGTTCAAGACCAACCTGACCAACATGATGAAACCCTGTCTGTACTAAAAATACAAAAATTAGTCAGGCATGATGGCGTGCACCTGTAATCCCAGCTACATAGGGGGCTGAAACAGAGAATCATTTGAACCTGGGAGGTCGAGTGCAGTGAGTAGAGATCATGCCACTGCACTCCAGCCTAGGTGACAGAGTGAGACTCTGTCTCAAAAAATAATAATAAAATAAAATAAAGGGTTAAGTTAGAAAATGTATTTTTCAGTGCTCTGTAAATTGCAAAGCTCCATGTAAATACAACTATCTGTCTTTATTAATTTGCGATCCGGTGTGCCCATGTCTGGGGACAATAACTCCTTCCTCACTCCATGCAAAGAGTTCTGGTTTGGGGTTCTGGCTTATGCTTTTCCAAGATTATAAAAAATGGTGGTGCAGGCCTGCAGTCCAGCTATCTGGGAGGCTGAGGCAGGAGAATTGCTTGAATCCAGGAGGTGGAGGTGGCACTGAGCCAAGACTGCGCCACTGCACTCCAGCCTAGGCGACAGAGTGAGATTCCGTCTCTAAAAAGCAAAACAAAAAAAAAACACCTCCAGTTTATTAGGTCATAAACTGGTGACGGGAAGAGGAAACAATCTCAGTCAATCCTCACCGCAGGCCAGGGAGGTGAACATTGGTATCGCTTTCTTCATTTTACAGTTTAGGAATTCAAGGCTCTTGGGATGAAGTTCCTTGCCCAAGATCACCCAGGCCCAAAGTGTCAGGGCTGGCCAAGGTCAGAGCCAGCCCAGGTGCTCTGACCCCACAGCTGCTCTCTGCCATGCCCCGCTGCATACTCAAACCATTTGCAAAGCTTCTCCTTCCACTATCTTTCAGGATTATCTTATTCTATTGTTCTTACTGGTGTCCATTTAGACCAGGAAACTTGACTTGAATTGGTGGGGACACAGCTGGCAGAGGCGGGCATAGAGAACGGAAAATGTAACGAATGCTGATTTCGAAAAATAATGTTCCAGCCTGTAAGATGAAATTGGATTAGCATCTCAGATGACAACCGTGAGTAAGTCTTAGAGTTTTTCTGAAATGCCAGGGTGACTGATTCTTCTAGGATAACTGACAGAACGGATTCATATCTCCATTGTTTCAAAGTGATTTTCTACCAACCATACCATTTCTCTGTCAACATGGGGAAGCAAACCTTCCCTGAGTGTTACATCCAGCTACGTGCTGGGCCTCTCCTCGCCACCCAGGTGTCCATGGGCACGCACATTCCACATGCCAAAGTCAGCTTCCCCCCAACTTGCACCTCCTCTTGAAACACCAAGAGGCTTCACCCTGTGCATGCCTGCAAGTTGTTTGCTGGAAACATCCCTCCTACCTTTGGGTGGCAAATTCTCAGAGGTCAACTCCTCCAGGAAGCTTTGCCTGAAACCTAAGTGCTCTTTGCCAAAGCTTCCCTCACCCCAGCAGTCTCTCACATTCTAGCACATTCTGTTCAAACCCTCCACATACCCATTTCTCTGAATAGACCATGTGTTAGTTAAATGAAACTGACCTAAGGTTTTTCAAGATAAAAGAAACTTCTTTGTACCAAAGCAAATAATGGCCCAAAATCATTCCATTTAACTTAAACTTTTGGAGAGAGCAAGAGAATTTGAAAGCTATGCTGATGGTTCTCAATGCTGGCTGCCAATTAAAGTTATCTCCAGGCCCATTGACCTACGAAGACCTTGCCGCCCATCCTGGGATTCTAACTGGATGCAGAGATCAGCACTGTGATTCTGATGAGTGTCCTGGGCTGAGGAGCAACAGATTGTAATAAATTATCCCTCAGCTCCAGACATAGGGCCAGCCCTGAAGAGGGTCACCTGGTTCCAACTTGAGGGCTTTTCAAATGGAAATATGACACAGAAAGCACTCGAGGCTGGGCGCCGTGGCTTATACCTGTAATCCCAGCACTTTGGGAGGCTGAGGCGGGTGGATCACCTGAGGTTAGGATTTTGAGACCAGCTTGGCCAACATGGTGAAACCCCGTCTCTACTAAAAATACAAAAATTAGCGTGGTGTGGTTGTACATGCCTGTGATCCCAGCTACTCGGGAGGCCGAGGCAGGAGAATTGCTTGAACTCAGAAGGCTGAGGTTGCAGTGAGCTGAGATTGTGCCATTGCACTCCAGCCTGGGTGACAAGAGCAAGACTCCATCTCACGGGGAAAAAAAAAATGAAAAGAAAGCACAGGCTTGCATCGCTAGCTGTGTGATGGTGAGTAAGTTACTCAACATATTCAAGTCTCAGTTTCATCCTTTGTAAAATGAGGCTATCTTGCAGGTTGTTATGGGGATTAAGTGAGGCAATTCTTGCAATAATAGTGTAATAACCTAACCTGGGTTAGCCTAACTGACTCCATCTTAGCTGCAAAGCTGACATGCTCTCTCGAGCCTCTCCCTCCCTGCCGCAGCTCCTCAGGTGCATTACTGGGTCACACTGCACTCAAAGCTTTGAACCGTTGAGAGTGGTTCACACTGTTCACAGTACCTGTAACCACTGTAATCATCCTGCTTGGCAAGTCTACCTGCTATTGTGAATACCCTCCTTGGTGACTGATTGTATGCAAAGTTCCCCATGTTACCCTCCTTGATGACTGTATGGAAATACCCTTAGCAACCAACAATCCTGGGAACCTCCTGCCCCTGGTTACCAGCCTTCTCCTATTAACTTGCTTGTTCTGCTTCTGTAAAATTCCACTTCAGCAAGGCTGCTCCCTCCCTACCTAAATCAAGGTATAAAGGGAAATCAAGCCCCTTTCTCGGGGCCGAGAGATTTTGAGCGTTAGCTGACTCTCAGGTTGCCAGCTGAATAAAGGACTCATAATTTGAACTAAGAGTATGGCGTTTCCTTCTAACTCACTCGGTTACAACATTTGGAGGCTCCAGCGAGATGTTATTATTTCGTTCCCCACTGGGTGCAGACTGGACTCGTTCCAGGATCCCCTGAGCTGGGAGGTGGACTATAGGGGAGGTGCCCCCGAGACATTCCAGGACCTCACAGACCACCCCTTGTCAGAGGAGAGCAGATCGACTCTTGGTGCACTCTGCCAAATTATTCTTCAGAGTCCCCTAGTCCTGCTCCGCAGAGAAGGTAAGTCAGGCCAGATCTGGTTATTCCTGGAAGTTACAGGCATCATCCAATTACTGGGACACCGGAATTGACTATGGTGATTCCTGTGACCTGGGGCCAGAGTTCCTGGTCCTGGTTCCAGGTTCAGGACTTGGGAGGAGTCCTGGTTCTGTTCTGGACTCTGGAAAGAGAGTCCTGGTTCTGTTCTGGACTCTGGAAAGAGAGTCCTGGTTCTGTTCTGGACTCTGGAAGAGTCCTGATTCTGGTTTCTCTGGTGTTGGGTTTTGGACTCTGGGAGACTCCTGGTTCTGTTTTTTTTTTTTCTGTCTTTAATCTTGGGTCTAGAGTTCCTGGTCCTGTTGGCTTCTGGCTGTCTGCTTTTGGACTCCAGGTGTCCAGAGTCCCTGGTCCTGTCCTTTTGCCTAACCTAGAGGGGCTCAGCCCTAACAGGGGCACCACCTTGAACTCCGTCGCCACTCCAGAACACTGGTGGACAGAATCCCTGGTTTCTAATTTGAAACATTTATACACAAGACAAAAAATTTTTTCAGAGTTTAAACTGTTTACAGAGTGCAAAAAAAGACTGAATAGAGCCAGGACTCCTCCCAAGTCCTGAACCTGAATATTAGCAATGCTCTTCCCATTCTAGAGTGCTGAACCTTAGCAGAGACCCAGCTGACCAAAGTATGGTTCTAGAGCAGATCAACTTGGTGCCACTCTTAGAATAGCTTGAAGTTCAGCGTGCGATTCTGACTAATTCAACACTAAAGGATTTGTGTATTTGTTTTCACATCCATCTAGTCGGAGATTGAACTTTTTTATCGATTGTGAGGATCTAACTATATCCAAATCAGGAAATAAATAAGTAAAAAGGAAGATGATGGATTGCTTGGCAAGATGCCAGACCACTTGGTCTTAGTGATCATGCAGGCTTTCCAAAGTGCAGAGGGTGAGTGCCCTGGGTGTCTATCACTACATCAGACACCAGAAAATCGAAGGGCTTCAGGACCCTTTTGGCCAGACACGGCTGGTCGTGATGTGCTGGCTCAGTCTGTGATGGTCTTTGTTGCTTGGGATGTCTGTTACAGGCAGCCGAAGAAAATCAAAGGAGAAGAATGCTACCGTGGCCCCAGAGAACTGTTTTGTTGTCAGCCTTGAAATATTTCAGTTCATTTGTCCGTGTTTTGACAATTCCTGGAAATTAATTGGTATGTATATTTCCCATGGCCTTAACATTACTTAAAGCAGGAGAAAGCAAAGCAACAGTGCTGGGCCGGAATCCACCCTGGAACTCACTCCTAGCGGTTCCCAGCCCTCTCGGCTGCCATGTGCATTTCACAGAATGTTTAAAAAATACAAAATACCAATTTCTCCCCTTCAGGGCTTACTGCAAGTGCTTCTTGACTCTCACTGAAGTCTGACTGTTTCTTCTCTTCCCCTCCAGTTTTACAAGTTATTCTCATTTTCAATTTGTTTTAACTTTTTCAGTCCTTAAGCTTTCCTCCTTTCATCTGTTTTCATAATAAGACAATATTGACAGATGAGACAACAGCAACAAATTAGATAACTTAGATGAAATAGATAAATTCCTAGAAAGACACATACTACTGAAACTGATCCAAGGAAAAAAATTAAAAATCTGAATAGACCTATAATAAGTAGAGTGAATTAATAATCAATAAAATACCCATGGAGAAAGTTCAAGACCAAATGGCAAAATGTTGCAAATCTTTAAAGATGAATAAACACCAGTTCTTCCCAAACTTTTCAAAAGACAGAGGAGTAAGAAGCACTTCTCAACTCCTTCTATGAAGCCAGTATTACCCCGATACCAGCACCAGACAAAGACTTCACAAGAAAACTACAGACAATTCTCTTACAAATACAGACAGAAAATCCTTAACAAAATACTGCAAACTGAATTCAGCAACATATAAAAAGAATTACACACCATGGCCAAGTGGGCTTTATCCCATAGATGCAAGAAATAGGAGACAAATGAGAAGAGCAACACACACTCCTCCTCTCAGGGGAAGTTCTGGTGTGACGGCCAGGCCGTGGTGCAGCCCCACAGCACGTCCCCAGTCCTGTGTCAAGTGCGGGCTTAGTCAGTTTCGGGGCTGTTGTTCAGGGTGGGTAGGAGGAGAAGAGGAGCTGAGAGTCACAGTGTTTACCTCCCTCTGGGGGCTGGAGAGCTCTTGCCTGCACGTGTGGACTGAGATGTTGTCTCTGCCCTCCTCATCTCCTGGTGGAGCTGCAAGGGTGGGAGACTCACAAAGGGCTCACAGCTGGCAGGGGACTTTAGATATGAATTAATCTCAGCTCCTATTTTGCAGATGAGGAAAACTGAGGACCAGTGATGCAAGAGTGGCCTGCTAATCGTCAGGGAACTAACTGGCAAGAGCCAGAATGGAAGTGCTCGTTCCCTGGTTCCCATCCTGGGCTCTTTCCCTCACACCAGCCATCTCTATTGTTTGCCGGTTGCCCCGAGAGGGTACAGTGGAGCTCGCTCATCTTGCCACTCCTGGATCTCAGAGAGACAATAATAATAATAGCTGACACTTAAATAGTACTTCTTTTGTGCTAGGCAAGGTTTTAAGTGCTTTATGTGTCTTAACCTAATCCTCACAGAAACCCTACAAGGTAAGAATATCAATGTTCTCATTTTATAGATGAAAACACTGAGGCAGAGAGGTTAATTAACTCATCAAGCTTACGCATCTAGTAAGTGGCAGCAGTCTGGACTCTGCACAGTGAATCCCCATCTCCAATTTTACTCTTCAGGCTGGGGATAAAAAGGCATCTTAAAGATTGCTGGCTGACTCAAAAGCATTTACCATGTGGAAGAGATGTCTCTGTACAACTTGTATCACGGGCTGGAACATCTTGCTTCAGGGACTTGACTATACAGTTCCGTGCTATTGGCCAGGTGCAGTGGCTCACGCCTCTAATCCCAGCACTTTGGGAAGCCGAGGTGGGTGGATCATGAGATCAGGAGTGTGAGACCAGCCTGACCAACAGGGTGGAACCCTGTCTCTACTAAAAATACAAAAATTAGCTGGATGTGGTGGCAGGCGCCTGTAATCCCAGCTACTCCAGAGGCCCTTTATCACTCAATTCAATGTAAGGCTAACTTTTTTTTTTTTTTGCCAGCCTTGAACTCCTGATCTCGTGATCCACCCGCCTCTGCCTCCCAAAGTGATGGGATTACAGGTGTGAGCCACTGCACCCAGCTAATAGCAAGTGCACGTGCGTGTGCATGCACACACACACACACACACACACACACACACACACACACACACACACAATTCTGTGCTATTACCAAATCCAGAGTAGTGCTCACATGCGCATGACTCCCAGGATATTTAGGTTTTTTACAGTTTTGTCTCCGTTAGGGAGGAAGGTAGACCATGGTACTCACTGATGGAGGGCTTCTTTACCATGGGGTCCATGGGCTTTAAGAGGAGATCTTGATCCTGAAATTTCATGCACATGTCATGTGTCTGAGCCTAGACACATGGGCATGGATTCATCATGGCTGCAATGCTGAAGTGTTTTTGTACTGTACAGCTCCCAGGTGCATGCGAGCCTTGTTCATTTCTTTACACCCGATAGTGTTTCAAGCCTTTCCCTAGAAGCTCTCTGGAAAAATCTGTGCATGCCTGACTAAAGAAATGAATGGATGGGTATGGTGGCTTACACCTGCAATCCCAACACTTTGGGAGGCTGAGGCAGGTGCATTGCTTGAGGTCAGGAGTTTGAGACCAGCCTGGGCAACGTGGCAAAACTGTCTCTACAAGAAATGCAAAAATTAGCCAGGTATGGTGCCACATGCCCGTGGTCCCAGCTATTCAGGAGGCTGAGGTGGGAGGATCACCTTGAGACCAGGAGGCGGAGGCTGCAGTAAGCTGAGATCGCACCACTGCACTTCAGCTTGGGAGACAGAGTAAGACCCTATCTTAAAAACAAACAAACAAAAAAGAATGATGCTCTCTGTGTATGGATGGCAGGGGATATGGAGCCACCTACCCCCAGGCGTGCATGGCAGAGAGTGCACTGTCAGCCTGGGCAGGTGACCAGGGCTGCAGGTCCTCACTCAATCCTGCCATGATTCTATATGCCATCAGCCCAAGGCCGGCACTGAAGAGGCTCTGCTTCTGGGTCCAGAGCTCCTCCTGATCTACCTGGTGCTCAGTGGCCTGGTGACGCTGCATGCAGCTCTTTCCCAGGGTGTTCAGACTGTCCCATCTTCAGTCGCAGTGGACAACAGGAGGGCAGGGAGCCTTGGTAATTTTTGTCATCTTCAAGCTTCCGGACACAGTGCTCAAGCCCCGGGATGAACAGATCCCTTAAAAAGTAGCCTTACTGGCTGTGCACGGTGGCTCATGCCTGCAATCCTAGCACTTTGGGAGGCAGAGGCTGGTGGATCACTTGAGGCCACGAGCTCAAGACCAGACTGGCCAACATGGTGAAACTCTATCACTACTAAAAAGTACAAAAGCTAGCTGGGCGTGGTGGCACACACCTGTAATATTAGCTATTCGGGAAGCTGAGACAGGAGAATTGCTTGAACCCAGGAAGTGGAGGTTACAGTGAGTGGAGATCACACCACTGTACTCCAGTCTGGGTGACAGAGTGAGACACTGTTTCAAAAAATAAATAGATAAAATAAGTAGCCTTACGCTGAATTGAGTGATAAGGGGTGACAAACAGGCAACGGCTGCACTGTGACGGTGTCCTCTTTCTTAACCTGTGCAGGGTTCTCTTCCAACAACCCTTAAATGTCACAGCACGGTGCTTCAGGGGTACTAGTTAGCTGTAAGGTGACTCTTACAGGAATCGGCAAATGCGCCGTAGCATTTCTGCCACATCACAATGTGTGCGCTTGACCACAGTCTTGGGGTAGGTGTAGGATGAATGGACTCCAGAGGGGAATCTGATTTGCCATCTAGAGTAAAATGACCTCCCCACTTCCATCATCAAACCTACCTTCTCTATCACAGAGGCCCAGAGTAGGTGCTCAGTAACTGTTTGCTGAATTGATGAACTGTGTCCCATCTGGTCTTGACCTGAAGTGGCTTCCTGGTGACAGCACCTTTAAACAGCCTTTGTTAATTTTCTTAATCTCAGGAAAGCGTAGGGCTTGGGAAGATGAGCACTGTGCAGAACTTGGCGAGCCCAGTATTATGGGGGTCACAGGGTAGGATGAACGTAAGTCTATGGTTTTGACAAGGACAGTTGCCATCAGTGGTCAATTCTACAGAAGGTTCTTAATGCTTCCTTCATGTATCTGCTCACGTGGTGCCCTGACTGTTTGACTTTGTTTGACTTTGAAGGCAGATGAGCGGTACTCCACACACTTTGTATCTGCAGCTCCTACTCTTGTCCTCAATAGACAGAGGGAACCCAAGTAGAGTTGCTGATTGAATAACAGGTGATTGTGTGTAGACACACGTACATATCAGAGAATGACATGATCAACGTATGCTGTGGCCAGAACCCTGGTGAGCTCTGTCCTCACAGGGCACTCCTTGTGCATCTGTGAATCATCAAGAAGGTCTCAGAGCACAGATCTCCAGGTCTTTAATGCCTGTGCACTTGAGGACATGCGGTATACGAAGTGAACACGGACACTGGAGTCACCAGGCTAGTTTTGAACCCACAAATCAGTGTCTGTGTGCCCTTGGGTAGACAGATGATCAATCTCTCCTACTTAAAATGGTGGGGACAAGTGTCCCCTTTTCCCACTGTTGCTTTAGGGCTAAATGAGATGTTGACCACCACATGCCCTCAACACAGCTGGTTTCCATGAATGTGACCCCCTTCCCTGCAAGGCTGTCTCTTCCTCCCTCTGTTCCTAGTTTCCTATTCTGAAAAATATGGGGGAGTGATCCTTAACATCTCCTTGAGTGTGTTAATTCTGATCAAACAAGCTGTTTCTCCAATCCCCTACAGAGCGAGTGGCAAGGACCTTGAAGTCAACGTACTTGCTTTGAAAGAAAACACGCCAGGCACTGGCTCACGCCTGCCATCCCAGCACTCTGGGAGGCTGAGGCAGGTGGATCTCCTGAGGTCCGGAGTTCGAGACCAGCCTGGCCAACATGGAGAACCCTGTCTCTACTATAAATACAAAAATTAGCTGGGCATCGTGGGGCGCACTTGTAGTCCCAGCTACTCAGGAGGCTGAGGCTGGGGAGTCGCTTGAACCTGGAGGCAGAGGTTGCAGTGAGCCAAGATTGTGCCACTGCACTCCAGCCTAGGTGACAGAGCATGACTCTGTCTCAAAAAAAAAGAGAAAATGCTTTATTTGCAAAGCACAACAAAACAACACAAAACAAGACACCACCACCGCCAACACGTAAATCCCAGCCACCCCTGCTGGGGGCTGAGCCTAGTTCCCGCAGCTGTGAGCACAGCCACTCAAGTCAGTGTGGAATTAAACAGCATCCCTTGGCCCTGAGCTATTAGAGATGGTCCTGAGCCTGCCAACCTTCACCTTGCAGTTCTTTGCACCCAGAAGCAAGGTGCTCTGGGCTGCTGGCCATGTCCTATCTACCCGAAAGTCAGGTCTCTGCCCTGTCAAGGATGCTCCGGAGTGGGGATTCAGCATAGGAAGAGCACACAGTACAGGACCACAAGACAAAGACCTCTGCAGGAACACGGAACTTCTAACTGTGAGGAGATCTGATCCACATAAAGAGAGGCCATTGACTTCCAGACACCTAGGGAATCTTAAGACACTGATGGTCAGGACCAGGCCAGGCTGGGATTTCTGGTGTCCCTGAGCGACTCCTGCCCGCTTCCCCAGATCTCCCACCTGCACACTGGAAACCTGTACATGGGAAGCAAAGTGTGTCCACCCATGGAAGAAAGCATGAGACCTGCACGCTCCCTGGAGAGGCACTGCTCAGTTTTGCTGCGAGTGAACGAACACCTGGTCTGATCACTTGCACTAAGGTGTGCAGGGCTGATCCCAGACTTTGGGTGGAAGCAGGGAGAACTGGCAGCACCATCCTTTGCACACTTAAAGAAGCAGAAGAGGGGTCAGTACAGATGGGTACCAAGGGACAGAAAGGGAAACAGAAGATCATCAGCCTAACCCTGCCTGGGACGTGTGCCTCATCCCTCAAACCACAGCCTGCTCCTGTTTAAGGGGCTTCCATCCACGTGCCTCAGCTGCTTTGGCAGAGGGATCACGTGTGTGGACTTCCCCTGCACAACCGTGAACAAGCACACCGAACTCAGTGGCTACACGCCTCCTTGGCTACTGTCTTAGTTTAATGACTTGCCTCCTGTCTGAGTGCGGTAGTCATGGGATGGGTGGCAGTGGGCTGGCCCTGCTCCTGGGGAGGTTTGTTAGGACTGCTGCTTGGTGACCTGTCAGTGAGCACGCAGTGAAAGGGAAGCCCTGGCGGGGAGCCGTGGCCCCCTCTCCTACCATGTCACTCTGTGACTGCGTGGCCCCATACATGGTGATGCCATTGGAGGGTGCTGCTGGCTGCGGCGTGTCAGGCTGGATGTACCCTCTTCTGTCAATCAGGCTGCGAGAGAGAAGAAAACACAGGACGAAGAGGGTAAATAAAAAGCCAAAGATGCAGCCACACTATTTAAGGTTCCGCGTCGGGGCTCCCTCTTGCCTTGATGGCACCTTAGACCACGCCTCTCCTCACTTCCACGTAGAATCAGTGACCAAATTCTGTCCCTTCTACCTTTAAACATGACTGTGGCATGGCCTGCCTCCTGGCCGGGCCAAGGGTGTGTGGTCCACTCAGACCCCAGCATCTCCCTCTTGTCTACTAACTGAAGGTGCCTCCACGCTGGTCTCGCTCTCACCTGTCACAATCTGCCCCCAGTGCTCCTCTTCAGCCTCAACTGCACGTCTTCTTACTACATTCACCCAGCAAACGTGTTTCAGGTACCGGCTAGTGTCAGCACAGTGTGTGGGAAACGGCCGCCTACCACGTGGGAACAGGACCACGGCCCCGCCCAGCCCAGCGTGCACTCTGCTCTGCTATCTCTGGGTTTTTGTTCAGACTCTTCCCTGCTCTCTCCCAAAGCCATTTTTCCTTCCTCTCTGCTGTCCATTCTTCAAGGCCAGGTTCAAAAGCCCCTGATCTTGCCCCTCACCCCTTCCCCTCTGTCTCCTTCTCTCCCCTTCTCTGATTCTCTCAGTCCTGCACTTCACCTCAGTTTCCTCATCCATAGAATGAGATATAATGGTACCTACCTATAGGCACAGAGTGAGCTTGTAAAAGACTAATGCAAGTCAAGAACTCAGAGCAGGGCTTAACATGGATTCAGTAAAGGTCAGCTATTGCCATGGCTAGCATCATCAACATTACATAACCACGGTCTCAGGAACTGCGGCCACGTAGCTCTCTCCCTGTGAACATTTCTAAGCTGTGCAAATCAGCTTTCCAAACTGATTCCCGCAGGCTTTCTAACTGCTTCCTTCCTACCCATGTGTCCTGACTCCTTGACAATGTTAACCACAGCTCCCTGCTTGCACGTTCAGTAAGTAGCAGGGTCAGAGGCATGTTGCTCTATTTTGGGCTTCAGGAAGTTTTCCCCAAATCAAACACAGATTCAGTTGAAGATCAAAAAAGGTATGAAGTGTGACACCACAGACAGAGTCAGATCTTAATTTCGTGAAGGCCACATCCACGTGGCACAAAGTGGTCACCTGGTAGTGGCGACCCATTCCACCAGGTCGGGGGGCCTGTGCTAACAGCGGAGGCATTTGCTTTCCCAAGGTCGTTAAAGAACCTGATGTGTCCTGAGTCTTACCTTGGTGAGATTGGCCCACACAGAGCAACACAGCAATTGGTGAAGATGTTTCCGTAGCTGTAGGGATTGTAGTTTTCTTTACCTCTTTTATTTGACCAGGATCCTTTAATCTGAAAGAAAAGGAAAGTCAGTAACACGCAATATCCTTCATACCAATGCACAGTTGAGGTGAGTTGGACCATGAGAAGGCCATAAAGAATGCAAATCATCTTTAATCCAAAGAAAGGGAGGTATTTTTCTTAAAGAAAATGGGCATTTACTCCAAACTTGGAAATGTCCTAAAACAGCAGGTGGGATTAGGGAAATAATAACGTTCTTAGGGACAATCGTCTTATATTTGTACCACATGGCAGGAAAAGGCCATCTCACATGCACCAGCAGAGATTTTTCATATTCTCATTTAGTGCACTAAATAACAATTCAATGAATGGGAGGTGAAATGGCTCCCCTGATTCTCAATTTACAGACTGAAATAATTGAGCCTCTTCTTTTGACCAAAATAGTCTGTTGTTTTGCACATTCTAATATTTGTAGCTACCAAGTACAAATAACTGTATTAATATTCTCTTATCTCATGTGTCCTATCACAGCCTACTTTCTCAAGCTTTTGTTTAAGGTAACCGGCCTTATCCTGAGACATTTAATTCACATGTGGACAGAGACTTCTGTCAAAATCTAAATATAAAGAGCAAAGAGGACCACGCTGCTCTAGAAACATTCTCTAATGTTATGCTTCCTGCTTTTATACTTCCTCTCCATCTGCATTAAGTACAGGTAGATAATCCTGGATGAAAACTTAAATTTTGGGTCAGGGCAATTTCCCCCTAAAAGTAAACAGAGACATTAAATATGAAAGGCAGACTCAAACATTCACTTGATGTCGGCCCACCATGGTCTCTTTCAGGGGAAGTGTGATAAGATGCTTAGGAAACCATTTCAAAAGAACAGAAAGGACACTCTCTTCAGGGCCAGCAATAGGTGTCATTTGGCCAATATTAGTAACTAATGGATGCGGTTGGGAAAAAAAGCGAATGTAGAGATTCCCAGCAGAGGAACGTGCAGAACGGCCTGTGGAGAAGTTTCCACGGCACCGTCTGTTCCCAAGGGCTCACATCCGGGACGGGATGCATGGGAGAAGTGGGCCCCCACCTCTTCTTTCCTTTTCTCTTCCATTGCTAAACACCCACGTACACGCCCGTGTCCCATGTGGTCAGGAACTTACGTCCTCATTCGTCGTCTGGTTGGAACTGATCAAGTAGGTGTGGAATCCTGAGAGGCCAACGATGGACCAGACAGAGAAGAAGCACACCACGGCCTCCAGGACGGTGACGCGAGTCAAGGAGGAAGCGGAAGTGAGGTACCGCGCAGGGGCGGAAGTGGTGGAGGCTTGGAGCCGAAACACCCCCGGGTCCAGGCCCCAGGCTGCTGGCCTCTCTCTAGCCTGGCCTTGCCTTACTTCCTGCTCTTCCAGGAATTCCCTGTAACCCGAGGGAGGCCTCCATCAGGGCAGGGGTGTCACCTTCCCCAACACGGAGCAGCCTCTGTGGCTCTGTGAGGACTGGAGGGCTCCCTGGTGTCACCCACTCACTTCTTTCCTCTGACTTCTGCTGTACCTTCACCTTTTCCTGTGCCTCACTGTGAAGCCGATGGCTGTGGCAGCCTAGTCAGCAGGCACCCTGCTTTGCGTTGGCTGCAGCTCGCACATCAATCAGACTCTAATGTTGGCTTCTGAATGCTGAGACTGCAGTGCCAACAGGCTTCTGCCTTGAGAACGGCTTCTGGGGCCCAGAAAGCCCTCTGCCTTAGCGGACAGCCTCTTCTCTGCTTACAGAGAAGGTGAAGAAGGAGAAAATCAGCCCCTGAATCGGCGGCGGCATTTTTCAGAGTGACGTCAGGGTGATGGGTAGTTTTACCTGGGGGAGTTTTCCCAGCCCTTCAGCCAACAACTCCTGACCATAGCCAGTGGGAAACCACGAGTTCTCACAGGACATAGAGAGAGGAAGTCGAGTTCCACAACAGGTGTCCAACACACAGGAAAAAAGCTTGGTGCTCTTCAGCAAATGAGATCCATCACCCAAGAGTGTGACAATTTGAAAAGGTCAGAGAATTTTTCTGTCCCACAAGTGTTTATAAAATTCTATTTACAAGATACAGATATTTCTTGGCGGGGGCGGGGGGGTGGAATCCATTCATCCTGGGTCTGGGAGTTTACAGATACATCTCACATCCCCTATGGATACATTACAGGCTGGAGAAATAAACGCTCATGCTCTCCTAACGCCTCTCAGGATGAACGCCATATAGATCACGCCGCAACACAGCAGTGATGATCTTCTCCAGGCTGGAAAATAGTTCATCTTTAGACCAGAGGGCTGAGCACATGACAAGTGCAGTGCCACAGTCCGCTGTGCCATGGTTAACCAGTGCCACCACCTGGGCACACAGGGCTGCATGCAACAGGAGGAGTGAATGGGCTTCTGCCTGTTGGCTGTCTTTCAACATGGCACAAACCACTGGGTCTGCTCTAGGAGGAGACAATAGCAGGGAGCAGTAGGAATGAGATGCAGGGAAGCAAACCTCTACCCACAGCTGTCGCCAGCCTGGGCAGCTCCTACTGGGCAAATGGCTATGGGGGGGGGCTCTGTGTACACATGGGGACACATGGATGGTGGCCCAAACATGGTCTCTTTCTCAAATGCCTTCCCACAGAACAGGGCTATAAAAGGTCCCTCTCCCTACCCACTTCTCCCCTGCCAGGAGGGGACAACTGGGAAGGCAACTCCCATGGGATTCAGGTCATGTACTGGCTGGAAAGAAGAGGTGGAATGGAGTCCAGGGAACCCATCGAGGTAGCCAGTGGGAAGACCAAGTCGGGAAAGCTGGGTTGTGTGAGAGGGAGGTGACACTAGTGATGGGTTTGGACCAGCCAGAAGGAAAAGACAAGAGACAGAAAGAGGAGGGGACACATGGAACAGAAACAAGCAATAGCCAAGGGGAGAAAAGAAACAAGAACTAGATGTATTTACTGAATAATACACGAAGAGCCAAACTGCAATCCCAGAAATACTTATGTGTCACCAAGAGTTTATGATCCAGGTAGAATGATGGCAACGTCAAAATCCATATAACATTCCGATGTATGAACCGTATGAAACCTGGTATGTCCAAGCAGTGAGGATCCCAGACTGAAAGTGGCTGCAGCTCTTTTGACAATGCCAACTCTGCTCATTACTCTCATCATGAGGCGTCACAGCCATCAGATATAGAATTCTAAAGGTTTATAGCAACAACAAAAAATGCAACTTTTCTATTTTTTTGTTTTTTTGAAATGGAGTTTCACTTTTGTTGCCCAGGCTGGAGTGCAGTGGTGCCATCTCAGCTCACTGCAACCTCTGGCTCCCAGGTTCAAGCAATTCTCCTGCCTCAGCCTCCTGAGTAGCTGGGATTACAGGTGCCTGCCACCACACTCAGCAAATTTTTATATTTTTAGTAGAGACGGGGTTTCACCATGTTGGCCAGGCTGGTCTTGAACTCCTGACCTCAGGTGATCCTCCTGCCTTGGCCTCCCAAAGTGCTGGGATTACAGGCACGAGCCACCTGGCCTGGGCAGCTTTTCTGTTAATATCTCATGTGCTTTAGAAACATTTTATGAATTGCAGAATGCAGTCCCACTGTTAGCTTGCAGCTGTATCAAAATGACATGAATCCAACGTAGGAGGCGAGACGCAAGATGCAGCCTGCTTGCACTAGCCTCACCCTGGGACCCAGCGGACACTCCCCCACAGGAGGTCTTAAGGAACCATCATCATCATCCATAACAGTGGCTGGCATCACTGGGATGTGTCAGGTACCGTTCTGCTTAAACCTCAGAGTGACCCAGGGAGAAGTGTGACTCCCCCTCAACAGATGGGAAACTGAGGCACAAAGCAATGAAGTAATTTGCTTGAGAAATAGCAGAGCCAGGACTTGAACATTAGAAGTCTGCTCTCCTAGGATGACAGAAGAGCCGTGGGCTGGTCCCTTTCCTAATTCTTGCCAAGGGGCAGGTGGCCCTAGACTGACCCCAACCTCTGCTGGGCGGAGGTAGGATGCTCCTTGTCCAGGATTTGTGAACCTGTAGCAGCTTACATGGTTCATTTCCTTTCACATCCACCCTCAGACTCAGACACAAATATCCAGACACACATTCCTCACTGGCCCACTAGCTATATGCTGAAAATATCTATGCCATAATAAGATCAAGAAATATAAATTTATTTTAAAGGTATCAAAACCCATTTACTGTTTTTTTTCTTTGTTTTTTTAGAAAGAGAAAGGAGAGGAAACACTCCAACTCTACTGGAAGCCAGTTTCATAAGCAGCTGGGACTTTGTTTACTGCATCGAGGATGGGTTTCAAATCGTAGCAGCTACCGCTGAGCCTCTGTCTCCCCCGCAATCCCTGCTAAGACAGTTTGTCCCCATTGTGGCCAGAGGGATGGCTTCAAATTCCCCACAGCCCTAGCCTAAGAGGTTGCACACTGGGGGACTCGCTAAATGTTTATGAAATTGAAAAGCTCTGAAGAGTGCTGCTCTGCAGAGCCCCTGTTCTTGAGTTCCTGCCGAATCCCAGAAGTGCTAGCTCTGTGTCCTTCTATGCAACCAGCCCCGCACTGGGGAACAGGGGCTTCCTGCCCTAAGAGAATAGGGGCTCTGTTTGCAGCAGGAAGTTATGTAAGGGAAGAAGGCTGTGCAGGGCAGAATGGTTAGGATGCGTCAGTATTTGGAGGATCATAAAAGGTTAGAGATCATGGAACCACATATGTTACATGTCCAGAATTCCCCAGATTCCAGAATGGCCAGGGAGATGACATCCTTGTTGTCATTCAAATACAACATTCAAATGTGGGCCTATGCATTCTTGTGTTTTAAAATTTTTGAGTTGTAATTTCCAACATGATGAATATCTATCTATCTATCTATCTATCATCTATCTATCTATCTATCTATCTATCTATCTATCTATCTATCTATATCTGCCATCTATCTCTACCAACCTTCAAAATAGATACAAACAAAAGCTCTTTGGGGGTCCTTCATAATTTTTCAGTGTGTAAAGGAGTCTTGACACCAAAACATTTGAGACCTGCTGGAATAGAATAGTAAAATAGCAAGTGCTATTGGGACACTTCATGAAACATTTAGAAAAAATAAAGTTAGAACTTCAGCTTGCACCACATCCACAAAATCATCTGATAGATAAATTACTGCACCAAATGTAAGAAACACAATATAAAGGTATTTGAGGAAAATTAAGGAAACATTCATGTAACTTTGGGGTGAGGATATAAGACACAAACCAAGAGTCATGTAATATGAGACTGACAGATTGTGTTCATTAATAAACATTTTTGTGTAAAAAAGTAAAGCTAAAAGTTAAATGTTGGATTTGGAGATTGGCAAAGGATACTTAAGAGATTATTATTATTATTGAGAATACATAAAGAACTCCTACATGTTCACAGAAAAAGAATAACCCAGTTGCTACATGGACATGTACATTGTGATAAGAAAAAAAAAAGGCACACGAACATATAAAAAGAGGTACAACCTACTATCCAGGAAATGGAAATTAAAACAATGTAATTTTTTTTTCTTTTCATCAAATTGGCCAAAATGACAAGACTGTTCACAGCCAGTGCCGTAAATGTGTGGGGACACAGGAGCACGGGCTGGCCCAGTCTGTTACGAGGAGCATTTGGTGTGTCTATCAACACTTAAAAGTGCTTTGCTTCAACTCAGAGATGCCACAACCTGTCAGTCCTAGAGACAGAGTACCATGTGCACACAGAGATACACACCAGAAAACCCACTACTTCATTTTCATCAACAGTCCAATAAATTAAGAAATCTAATATCCATCAACAGGCAACTAAACTACAGTTCGTCTACAATGTGGAGTTCTATGAAGTAATTAAAAAAAAAAGAATGAGGTAGATCTATATATCGTCATGGAAACATCTCCAGGAAATATTTTAAAAAATCAAATTGCAGAACCATGCAAAAAGAAGGGTCCTTTTTAGGTACAAGTCCTCCCACCCCCATATCAGCATATGTGTACGATGCGCACAGATGTATTCAAACTCTAAGACAATCTGGAAGGACACACCAAACCCGGCAAGGATTCCTACAGCATAACGGAAGAAGGGCCAAGACCAGCGCTTCCATTTTCACTCTTGTATTTCTGGACCATTGGGGATTTTTTACAATGGGAATACATTCTTGTAGGACTTGGGTGATTTGAAAAAACAAACAACCTCCTCCCCACCCTGTGATCTTATGAGACACGATCTGATGCTTTTTCTTCCTGACCCTCCCTCAGTGGGACTGGTTAGGGGTAGCAGGAAATATCTGTCCCCTGGCCGGAGAGAGGGGCGGTAGTTGGGAAAACTGGGCTCTGGCTCTGGACACCCCTGAGCAAGTCATTAACTTCTCAGCACAGCTGCAGCTGTAAGCAGCCTAGGGGCGCCTGTCCTACCTACTTTCTGGGGTCTCTCTGAGGATCCGTCGGTATCAAGATGGGCAGCTTAACAAAGACCTGTGCTGCTTTCGTGATTTTCCCGTTGTGGTGTCCTTTCTGTGGGCCGACCTGAAGCCTCCTACCACATTCCATTAAAACAGACGACGCGTATTAGGCCACTGTGTCTTTCAGATGGGTCAGTATCCAGTGATGGGAACTTGGGGATGAAAACGCTTTCTGTCACAGCCTCTGCAAATGGAGACCCAATCACCATTTGATTTACCAACCACAGAAAACCCTCCACAGTTTGAGCTGAACAATAAGTCATGATTAAAAACGGCTGTAATCCCTCTAATTGGATGTGACTGCTATGCTACATTAAAATGACTGTGGATGGGCAGGGCTTCCCCTTTCAGGGTCTTCCTCAGGGAGGCCCAGGGCCGCGGGGCTCCCCAGCACGTGTTCCTGAGGGTCTCCGCCTCCGAGAACCGGAGGAGCCCAGGCAGCATCACCACGTGGCTTCCCTGACAGGCGCCTGATGGGTAACATTTCCTGTAAGGCTGCGACATTCTCATTGACAGGCAGCTGATTTTTGTTTTCCTCCTTTCATATTACATGCAGGTAACTAAAGAGAGGACCTTCAGGTCACTCGAGGCCAATGGAGAGCCTTGTGTTGTTGTTTTTTTCTTTGAGACAGAGTCTCACTCTGTCACCCAGGCTGGAGTGCAGTGATGCAATGTCGGCTCACTGCAACCTCCTCTTCCTAGGTTCAAGCGATTCTTCTGCCTCAGCCTCCCGAGTAGCCGAGACTACAGGCGCGTGCTACCACAGCTAATTTTTGTATTTTTAGTAGAGATGAGGGTTCACCATATTGGCCAGGCTGGTCCTGAACTCCTGACCTCGTGATCCACCTGCCTCAGCCTCCCAAAATGATGGGATTACAGGCGGGAGCCACCACGCCCAGCCAAGTGTGTTATCTTTCAGGTTCTTTTTATAAACATGTCTTAGAACTCAGTGCTCCCTAAACCGGCACTAGCTGTATCCCCGTCCAGCGTGGCCCTTTCTCCTGGGCACCTCCTTGGCAGAATGCTCCTCCTCCTCTACCCTCACCCTCCCCAGGCACGGATCCAACGGTCCTGCTTCTCCCTATTGAGCTGTCCCCTGCCACTAACTTCCCCCTCCCGGGGCTTTCCTCTACAAACAACTATTTCATTCTATTGTGTCTCCGATGCAAGATAAATGTTCTTTCCAGGCACAGTGCCTCATGCGTGTAATCCCTGCACTTTGGGAGGCCGAGGAGGGTGGATCACTTGATGTCAGGCCAGCCTGGCCAACATGGTGAAACCCCAACTCTACTAAAAAACACAAAAAATTGGCCAGGTGTGGTGGTGAGCTCCCAGTTACTTGGGAGGTAGAGGTGGGAGAACAGCTTGGGCCTGGGAGGTGGAGGTTGCAGTGAGCTATCGCCACTGCACTCCAGCCTGGGCGACAAGAGCGAGACTCCATCTCAAAAATAAATAAATAAAATAAAGATAAGTGTTCTTTAAAACAAGCATCACAACCCAGCTCTGATGATGTCATTCACCTACCAGCATGCAGGGGATGAAGGGACCACACCTCCTTAGTCTTCAACATTGTCACGCCTGCCCCTACCCCATTGGGGTTTAGCTGTCACAGCCCCTCTGGTTTTCTGTCACACGCTTGGATGTGTAAGTGCACCGATGTGCTCACACGATGCAGGGCAGACCACGCATTGATGGGGAGTCCTGCCTCCTTTGGATGCCCAGCCCTGGTGGGCACCCTGCCCAATGTGGAGTGGACACAATGCCAGGATGCCAGCTGTGGCCCTGCAGATGGGCTGTTCCTTCCTGATGGCCCCTGGTGCCATCCTCCAGGCCCTGTTCCGGCTATGGGCACTGCCTGGGACTCTCCCTCCATGTCCCCAACTAGAACCCACCCATCTCCCGCAGCCCTGAGAAGAGGCCCCTGCCACCGCCTGTCCCGATGTCCCTGCAGGATGCCCCACCTCAAGACCAGGCTGTATCTTTTTCCTGGCATCCAAGCCTCATTCTGCATAAGGAATCCTAGCGAGAACCCAGCTCTGGGCAGCAGCAGCTGCCGGCAGAAGAGGGGGAGCCTGTGCGTTTGTGTGCTTGCTCCGTCTCCCTGCCCTCATCCTTCCAGGCCCCACCTGGCAGGTTTTGCCCATGGTGGCCGTTGAGCAAAATGATTTTACAGGAAATAGTTGCTGAGTGGATCTCCTTTGTTTGAAAATGCCTGGCTGTGTGGACAGAGTGCCCAGTTCCCCCACTTTTTTTATGTTTTATTTTTGAGGAGTCTCTCCATTCGTCTCTGTCCCTGGGGAAGGGCAGGGGCTCTTGTCCATGGTATGAGGCAGCCACCCAACTGCCACGGGCCCTGAGAACCCCCTCCCCACTGCCTCCGCTTCTCAGATGCAAAGAAGAAAGGGAGAAAATGGAGTTTGGTGCAGGCAATGGGAGGTGGGCAGGGAGGAGGAGGAGGGAGGGAGGACCGACTGTGGACTCTAAGCCAGAAGTGCACCCTCCAAGGCTGCATCCCAGCAGCGGGCACCCTGCGCTATCTCTCACCCCTGGCAGGGCTGACGGTGCAGACTGGGAAGGGGCCTGCTGAGCACCTGAAAATGAGCCATCTGTCCACAGCCATCCAGGGCCTCCCCTACTCCCCTGCCTCCACCTCCCTCTCCCTCCTCCCTCTTCCTCCTGGGCTGGCCACACCCTGGCACTAGATACCACCCAGTCTGGGCTTACTTACAGTAGAAGCTGCTCAATTCCTTTCTCCTAAAGTTCTGCTGGGTTTTATGTGGGCCTGATGAAGAGCTTTTAGTCGATCAATGTTTCCATCATTACACTGGTATTTCTGCTCAGGCGTCTCGGATGGTTGTCTATTAGCCATTTTTGTTTCTAATATCTCTCACTTCCTCAATGACACTGTTTTTAGTTGGATATTTTATAAATCCGTTGTGAGAAACCTTTGCCTGTGCCCTTATTTCTCATCACAATATTTTTATTGCATGGTCAGATTAGATATGAGGTCACCGAAAATGTGAAAATACAAGTTATTGTCTTGCCGGAGAAAACGCTGCAGAGATCACTTGCAAAGCTTCCACTAGATGCCAGTCCTGTGCTCAGGCAATTCAGCTGGGAAACTTCCTTCAGTTTTAAGAACTAGGGACTTTCAGATTCTTGCTCTGGATAGAGTACAGATCTAGAGAGGATGAATTCTGGGCAGCTCTGCCATGAATCAAAGGACAGCTTTTATGAGCATGCCCCAGATCAAACTCATCCATCATAAAGCAACCACCCCAACAGATACTCTCAAGCTCTCAGGATCTCAGCAGTGGAAGGGGGCTGGGAGATCCTGAGTTTAGCATTTCTCTAATGCTAGAATCCCCCACCACATTGACAAGCAGGACCCATCTTCCTTGCTAGCACCCCCAGTCACTGTGATCTGGGGGCCAGACCCCTGAGTTGCTGCTGAGATTGCCACACTCTTCCTCAGGAGCTACAGGGCCTCACTGTGTAAGCTCCCACTGGCATCCCTATGCCACCTCCAAAGTCACAGGTGTCCAGAGGAAAGGCAGGCACCAAAAATATAACAGGCGTGCTGATGGGATCCAGCCCTACTCAGCACATGGTTCTTTAACAACCAGAACTAATGCTTTTTCAGAAACACACGGCAAGCCCGCAGCACCCGAAGCATGCTTATCCTTCTGGAACACAAACTTGGGATAAATCATCCGCATAATACTTCTTAACAGGCTCACTGGAGGAGGAACTCCTCTAAACCACGAATTTCAAACAGAAAGCCCCCCATCGGAACAGAGGTTCTCCTGCACTGGGAACCGAGGCGTTGCTGGTTCTTCCCGGACTTTGCTTCTGGCCCCCGCTTTTCTCCCAGAGGAATGGGGTTTTGTCAGGGTCTTTTTGTTGGTTGCCCTGAGATATTTTGGGTTTAGACTTAAGTCTCCTTTTTGCAGGCAGGAGTCCATCAGAAAACCCTGGGTCCATGGAGGTGCCATAAGACCAAGTGGGGAGGGAATCGGTAGGAGCTGTGTGAGGATGAGCAGCCTCCCTGCCAGCGGCGTGGGCCAGCAAGGGCCTTCCAGGCATCCCGTGAGCATTTTCAGCCTGAACTCTGGGGAGGATGTGTCTGTGTACATCTCTACCTACTGATAGACATACAGATACAGATGTGTGCATGTGCGTGCACAACACACACACTTATACATCCTTGTATAACCCTTATATATATGTGTGTGTGCATCTATAGCTATATACACATGTATATATGAGGGCTTAAAAATACACATATATATCTAAGGATAGACAGCACTGTGC